>PVJC01022506.1:0-27266 GCA_004026665.1 Murina feae
GCGTGGGGCGTCCCCCACCAGCTTCCCGCCTGTAACCTATTGACCAGCACGTCTGCTTAGGTTCTTTCAGGCTTAAACCATTCCAAAAATGAGCTCACACAACATACAAAAAGACAGACAGACACAAGACAGACAAGACACATACCGCGGTCAATCACGCTCTCCGGTTCGGGGGTCCCTCGGAGGTCTTGGGGGATCCTGGACGAGCCCCCAAATGTTGTACCCAGAAGTCGTGGCCCCCAAAGACCACGAGTGAGCCCCAAAACCGCTGCAAGAACATGAGAGCTTTATTATACAAGTTAACTTGGACTCCCCACTTGCCCACTGCACAATGGCGCGACGGGGGAGGGAGTGCCGGTTTCAGGCAAAACCAGAGGATTTATAGGGCTGGAAGTAGTGGGTGGGGTAACGCGTGTGGCCCCTGTTGATTGGTCAAGGGAAGGTCTTTAGCCGGGCATTTCCTCTGCATCCCTATTGGCAGATCTTCACGCTTGCACCGCCCTTCCGCCCTTACACAACCACTCAACTGAAGCTTTGGTACAGGGAGAAGGCACAGACTTGAAGTGCCTGAGGAGAGGCAGGGGAGGAAAACAGAGCAGGAAGAAGTGGAAAAGCAGTAGCCAGAAGTTCTGCATTGGGACATTCATAGGCTTTCAACCCTAAAGGGCCATTTCCCTGCGGAGGAGTTAGCCCCTCCCAATAGCCTCAGGGCAGGTGATAGAGCCTGCCACACCCTGCATTTGAGCTTTACAAAGGAAACAAAGGCAGAGGACAAGCTTAGGGGTTTGAACAGTCTTAAGGAACCTTCAGTGACTGTATTGAAAGAGGTGCCAGACTGATAAAAACTCCAGGGTCCCATCTGACCCCATTGGTCTCCATACAATGATCTCTGACCAGCCAAAGGCAGAGTAATATTTTTGGCCACTCTCAGAGGTGTGCTCTTGGACAGGAAAAAACACCCACCATATGCCCTGAAAGCAAAACAGCACCAACTAGATGCTTGAGTGATTAAGATTGACAGCTGGCAGACAAGCAAAGAGGGCAGATAGGTCCCACCTGCTTGTAGCCAAGGCCTGTGGAGACAGACACAGCAGTGGACCAGTAGGTGCTTGGAGCTTCAAGCAGTGTGCTAAAAGCCAAAGGACAGTTCCTGACAGTGGTTAGCACCTACGTATTTAATTGGAAGCCCCAAATTGGCAAGCAGGACAGTGGGGTCCCAAGCCAGCTCCCATGGGGCATTGAACTCAGCTGAAGTGAACAATTCATTTTATTATTTTTTATTTTATTTTTTTACACCGTTTTCTTTCTCTCTTCTCTTTGTTTCCTCCTTTATTCTTCTCTTTTCTCCTTTTTAGTTTTTCTCCCCTTTTAAAAAATTGATCTGCTTTACCTATCTGCTTTATTGATTTGTTATAATTCTAGTCTCTGTTGGTTTATTCATATATCTAACTTCTTCTTTCCTAGTTTTACTCACTTTCCCTTTCTCTTTTCTTTTTCATCACTACTCAATTTTTTCTTCCCTCCTTTGGTTCATTTATTCTTCTCCCAATATTTTATCTTGCTTCATTTCCTAAAGTTAGGCTTATCTGCTCTCCCCTCTATTCTCCTTTTCAAACTTTTTTTCTTGTCTCCTCATTTATTTTCTCCCCTCTCTATTCTAAACCATGGTCCTTTCCCCATTCCTCTAATTTTTTAACCTTATTATTTTTTTTATTTAAGCTCTGCATCTATAGACTCTACCACCTCCCCCCCCCCCTTTTTCTGGGTGTTTTTCATTTGTGCTTTTTGTTTTATTTGTTTGTTCTGTTGTGTTTTCTCCCATATTTTTTTTATTTTTTGTCTATCTTTCTTGTTATATTTTCTCTTTCTGGTGGTCACTTTTATTGTGGTTATAGGGCTCTTGTATACATACTTTTTTGTTCTTTCTGTGCTGTGTCTTGTCCTGTTATATTTTGTGCTGTTCAGTCAACACCTTCGCAATGGCTGGCGTGACATGATACAGAGTGAATCACATAATCAGACACCCTAAGTGGAGACTCCATCCACAAACAGGACAATTACATTCGAGACCCAGCTACAACAGGAGAACCCAAAAATCACAAGTAGAACACCCAGTCCAGAAGACCTGAAAGAATGCACCACTGGGTCTCACAAAACATCTACTACATAAGACCAAACCAGAAAATCTGGGTGGCATAGAAGTTTGATATCAGACATAGAAATAAAGAGAAAGGAACATCAAAAATGGGTAGACAAAGAAACAACCTCCCAAAAAAGAAAAGAAGAAATCACCAGAAAAGGAACTAAATGAAATAGGGGCAAGTAATCTGTCAGAGAAAGAAGTCAGAGTAATGGTTATAAGAATGCTCAAACTTCTGAATGAGAAGGAAGAGCAACTCAATGAGAATTATAAGGAGCCAACATGAATAAAAAATCAACAGGAAATAAAAAATGACATAGCTGCAATAAAGAAAACCATGGGAAGTTTCAACAGTAGACTAGAAGCTGAGGACACAATCAGCGAGTTAGAAGTCAAGGTACAATAAAACATCCAAGCAGAGCAACAACAACAAAAAATAATTTAAAAAGCAGAAGAGTTTAAGAGAGCTTTGGGACAAAATGAACTGAAACAACATCCACATAACAGGGTACCAGAAGGAGAGGAAGCTGAGTGAGGAATAGAAAACCTGTTTGAAGAAATAACCACAGAAAACTTCCCTGACTTTGGGAAGAAAAAAGTCATACAAATCAAGGAAGCACAGAGAATCTCAATTAAGATAAATACTAAAAGACCTACACAAAGACATATCATAATTAAATTGGCAAATGTAAAAGAAAAAATCTTAAAGACTGCAAGAGAGAAGCAGAAAGTTACCTCCAAGGGATCTCCCATAACACTATCAACTGGTTTCTCAACAGAAACACATCAGGAAATGGCATGAGGTATGCAAAGTGATGAAAAGCAAGAAACTGAATCCAGAATACTCTATCCAGAAAGGCTATCATTCAAAATTGAAGGCGAAATCAGGAGCTTCACAGACAAAAAAGGCTAAGGGAATTTATTGCCACCAAACAGCAATGCAAGAAATGCTGAAGGAACTATTCTAAAAAGAAAAAATAGAAAGGGATGACAGAACACAGGCATAAAGAATAAAAATGGCAACAAACAAATACCTATCAATAACTGCAGTGGATTAAATGCTCTAGTCAAAAGACATAAGATAGCTGATTGCATAAGAAAACATGATCCATGTATATGCTGTCTACAAGAGACACACTTCAGAACAAAGGACTCACACAGACTGAAAGTGAAGGGGTGGGAAAAAAATTTTCAGGCAAATGGAAAATTTAAAAATAGGAACTGCAGAAGCAGTCCTTCATTCTGACAAAATAGACCTCAACGGTCATAACAAAAGATAAGGAAGGCCACTTCATAATACTTAAGGGATTGATACAATAGACTACAATTCTGGTAAATATATATGCACTCAATACAGGAGTATCCAAATGTATGAAAAAAAACTTCTGGAGGACATCAAGGGAGAGATAGACAACAATACAATCATAGGAATTCACTGGAAATCTTCTAGAAAAAAATCAACAAGGAAACAGCAACCCTAAAGGACTCACTAGTTCAGATGGAACTAATTAACATCTTCAGAACATTTCACCCAAAAGTGAAGGAATATACATTCTTCTCAAGTGTACATGGGACATTTTCAAAGATAGATCACATGTTAGGACACAAGATGTATAAGTAGCAAGTGATCCTAAGAAAGTTGGCAATGTCCTTCCTGCCAAGTAAAACACAGAGGCTGCAGGTCCTTTTTGTTTTCAGTGAGGAAGGTCTTTCACCCTTTGTTTTGGCAATTCACGAAGTTACTGTCATTAGGTTTCGTAGCAGTTGCATGTCACAGAGAAGCCTGCGGAATTTGGGAATTTGTTTAAGGCCCTGGAACTAGAATACTGAGCCCTCTTGAACACTGCTCCATGCTTAATTTGCGTCCGATTCACCTGGGAATCTTGAAGATGAAGATTCTAATTTAATGGCCTTGTGTGGGGCCTGAGATTCTGCATTCCTAACAGGCTTCCAGGTTATTGTTGGTCCTACTCTGAGTAACAGATTACTCCTTTCAGACCTCTGACACAGGCTGGGTGTTAAACTGCACTGGTCTGCTTTCCTTGTCAGTCAGGTGGACTGTAATGTAAATGTTTAGCAAAAGAAAGGGATTTCACCTTGAAAACATTCTGATTGTTCTTCTCAGTCATCTCAGAAATGACTTCAAGGTTCTGAAATGGTTCTCATTCTCTGTAGCACCTTCCTTCTTCATGTCATCCACCTGTAATTAACAGGTTGGGGTGTACAGGAGTAACCAAGGCTGGAGGTAGGCAGACACATGCTTGGGTACTCACAGTGTTTATCTTTATGATTTGGGTTTTGTCAGAAATTATAATCTCTCTCAACCCCAGATGAAACTTGAGCCTTAGAATCTGGTCTAAGGGGCACTCCCAGGTGCCAGGAGGTAAGCACTGTTCACAAACTAAGTGCTGTTTTCAAGCTCTGCATGTGTGTATGGATGGTACTTTTCCAGACAGCCCCTGGGAATCTCCTTTGCACAATGTATGAAACCTAAAATTTGATAATCCTGCCACATCTTAAATGCCAGCCAATTTACTGTAGAAAATTCTTTTCTGAAGACAGAACAAGCATCCCTGCCAAAGACTGGATATGGTTATGGGAGTACAGAGCCATTCTGGTTTCATGGTCTGGTGTGAAGGGCACATATTGTGGAATCCTTGCCCCTCCTGCAACCTAGGACGAGATGGGACAGAGCCAGCTGAAAGCCCACAAACACCTGCTGTAAACAGCAAGCATGGTTGTTTGACTTTTTCTTTATAAACTGGACAAACTGGTGTGGTGAGGTGTCAGCTTTCTTTATAAAACACCTTTTGGTTTTCTCAGTGGCACTATGAACAGGTCCTCAAATATGACTGAAGGACAAATACCTCTGTTGATACATTTTCCAAATATTAAATCTATCCTGGGAGAGTTGGTTTCAAGGGCAGACTGAATTCTAGTGCTGAGTCCAGCCATTAAGCAGAGGTTGCCAGGATTGAAAAACGTTGAGATAACTGTTATATCAGCAGTAAATGATTGTATAAAACATGTTCTTATTTTAAAGATTCTGATATAATAGCATTCACTTGATCACTCACCTAAAAAGGTGATCTCTCCCTGTGTATGTAAAGTTTCATACTAACCTCGAGAGTGGTGAGAGTAGATGAGAGAGAGAGAGAGAGAGAGAGAGAGAGCATTAGTTCTTGAGGATTCCATTCTCTGAGAAACTAAGAAATAAAATTTAAAAATAAAACAAACAAACATGGCAATATAATAAACACTAACTGGTCCAGACTCATAAATCACAAAGTTTCTGATTTCCATGGCCAAGGTAAACTTCACAGAGGAGGTGAAATTTAAGCTAGACTTTGAAGGATAGGTAGTATTGTAATGAATAAAAACACTTACAGAAAGTTCAAGATATCTGAAAAATGAAAGTAAACTCTTTGGGCTTGAATAAATCTGTGGAGGGAAGCCATGGGAACAAGGCTGCAAAGGTATGTTGTTGCTATGTTGGGCAGTGTCCTGACAATCAAAGCTAGAGTTATTTCCATCCCAGTTGCAGTGGGAACTCATTGAAGTTTAGCAAATCTTCAGATTTACCTTAATGGAACACTCATGGGGGTTCCTGAGATTAATATATAATCTCTTAAAGTGAAAGGAGGCATTCCTACACAATAATTCCTTAACACTCAGAACACTAAAGAGCCAGTTTTTGTGTTTTTTTTTTAACTTTTAATTCTTTATTAAGGTATTACATGTGTCCTTTTCCCCCCATCACCTCCTCTCCACTCATGCCCTCACCCCTCTAGTGTCTGTGTCCATTGGTTATGCTTATATGCATGCATACAAGTCATTTGATTGATCTCTTGCCCTTACCCCCACCCTCCCCTACCTTCCCTGAGGTTTGACGTTCTGATCGATGATTCTGTTTCTGGATCTGTTTTTGTTCATCAGTTTGTTGTTCATTATATTCCACAAATGAGTGAGATCATGTAATATTTATCTTTTTCTGACTTAAAAGAGCCAGTTTTCTAATCCTTGCTCTGCTACGGGCTCATTGGTAATGGGAAAGATAACTTCTCTAGGCCATAATTTCAACTATAAAATGAAGGGTTAATCAAGATCATTTCTAAAGTTTCTTCCAGCCCCAGCTGGTTTGGCTCAGTGGATGGATAGAGTGTCAGACTGCAGACTGAAGGGTCCCAGGTTCCATACTGGTCAAGGGCACATGCCTGAGTTGCGGGCTCGATTCCAATAGGGGGCATGTAGGAAGCAGCTGATCAATGATTCTCTCTCATCGATATTTTTATCTCTCCCTCTCCTTTCCTCTCTGAAATCAATAAAAATATATACGTAAAAAAAATAAAGTTCCTTCCAGCTCTAAAATCAATTATTCTCATTCTCCTGTTAGAGACTTTCTCCAGTGAAGAAGAAAAACCTGTTAAAGCCTATTTAATGACACTGAAATCACAGTTTTAATTATTTAAATTTGCAGATTTGTTCCAATTCTGTCTGCACTGCAAAGTAGAAATTTGCACACTGGAAGTCACTGAACCTTTGATTTATTCACTGAACCTTTGTTATAAAAAGCACCTACGGAGAGCAGATGAAGGCATTTTTTGACTAAATTATCAATTATTTTTTAATATCACAGATGAACATTTGTAAAATAAATTATAATTATAGCAAAATACTTTTAAAAAGTGTACACTTGAATGTTATAGTAGATAACATACTGATTTGATCTCTGTATTTTTGTGCTGTACAGGAAATGCCACTACTAAATTTGCCACAAACTCATTTTCAAAAGAAATTGCATCCATAAAGGGACAAGTTCTTTTTTTCTTTCTTCTTTTTAATTAGCAACATGAAAAAAAAATTAAGAGCTTTTCTAAGAATGGAAGAAAAGAGTCATGGAAACAGAAGTGTTCTCTGTGGATGCTTTGCAGTCAACCCTAGTTTCCACAGGGTACACTGAGGCAGAAAACCTTGTTTCTAGCTTCTGCTCTAACTCGGATAGCTCTGTGAGGGGAGAAACCTTTTATCAGGTTTTACCTCTCCTTTGAAATACTTACCACAATTATGGTCATTATTGTCTTTTCCCTCACTACTGGATTGCAAGATCTACATGTCGGGACTCTATTCACAGCTCTCTCTATCCAGCATGTAAGTTACTCAATATTCACTGAATTTTTTAAGTTGGCTGTAAAGTGAGGCAGTTGGACAGAATTTCCCATGTCCTTTCCATCTTTGATTCTAACAGATATGAATTTATTTTGGATTATCTAAGTCCAGACAGTTGAATTTTCCCCTTCAGCTTACTTTATAGCCTTTTATTGCATACTAGTACTTCTCCAAATTAGGACATTTTTGTCTTAATTCAACTTGAAAATAAAGCAGTACAAGGATTATGTCTAGACAAGAAAGGATTCTGAGGGAGTGATTATTGCCCATGCCGCTGAACCCAACTCCTACCTCTTGAAGTTGTGGTTTGTGTCTAAAACAAAAAACTAAAAAGGTAAAGGCAAATCAAACTTCAGAACAACTTATAAGTATAAAATTGGATGATATTCTAAATTTTACATGTGCTAATGCACAATATGTTTGTTGAACCTCCAAGAACTTATTCCAGCACTATGTAGTCCTTTGTACCAACAAAACTTGGTAAGAGCCATGAATTTTTTTATTTATCTGTAAAGGATGCTTTGCCATTGAGTATTCATATTTCTTTAATGTAAGTCAAAAGCCCATTACAATGTATCCTGTTACAATGAAAATCTTTTACTTAATCTGGAAGCTCACTCAATTATTTTGAGCATTATATACAACTCAACAGATACAATGAAATCCTTGACAACTCTTGGAAATGTTGTAGTTAAATTACAAAGAGTAATTAGATAATGTAGACAACTGCAACAAAGTATTTACTCTCATACTGTGCTCAAATTAGATGACATATAAAATTCAATTGGGAGCCCGGCCAGCATGGCTCAGTGGTTGAGGGTCAACCTAAGAACCAGGAGATCACAGTTTGATTCCAGTCGGGGCACATGCCCAGGATGTGGGCTCCATTACCAGAGGGAGGTGTGCAGAAGGCAGCCAATCAATGATTCTCTCTCATCATTGATGTTTCTATCTCTCTCTTCCTCCCCCTTCCTCTCTGAAATCAATAAAGATATGTTTTTTAAAAATTCAATTAGGGAAGGAAGTTCAAAAGAACTGTGCTTCTTCCTTAACTTAGACTTGGATAAACATGAGATAAGGGTAAGTCCTAGGTGGGGAAGTATTTAATTCACTGTGCTTTTATGTATTTTTCTTGCTACCTATTTCCAGTTACAAACTTTGAATCTGTGCACTTAGGTACTATATGTTTTATCTCAAGTACAACATAATACTAGACAGTCTTTATAGTCATTTTCTATTAATTGTAAAAAGTATACTCAGATAAGAACTCTGGAGAGCACTTGTGATCTTGGTTTCCAGCATGCATCAATTTGGTTCAAACAAATTCTTATTAAAAAAAAAAAAAAGGAACTCTGTAAAATCATTTTCTTTTAGAAGGCATAAAATATACAGGGAACTTTTATTTTTAAAGAACAAATCAAATAAGACATAGCTTTCATTGACCCAAACATGCATAATCCCTCCTTAATATAAAATGCGCTCAATTGGAAAATTACACATGAAATACAAAAGGAATGCAACTTTACATATGTAAAATGGTTGCTAGCTATAGCAATTTAACAGTCAAATTAATAGACATTGTACATTAAAAACCATCACCACCATCTTAAAGTCAATGATCTATGATATACCAAGGGAAATTCTGATATGGAATGGTTTGACTCAAAGCAAAGAATAAGGCACCTGCTATGAACTTAGAACAATAACTTTCACTTTAAAAGTTACAATAAAATAGAATTAACCAAGATACTTGTTTCAAAGAGGGAAACAAGTATAGGAGTTGACTTCCTGGGTGAGAAAGGTAGGTAACAATGAAGATTAAACCTTCTGGCGCCAGGTCAGCTGATTCTTTTCCTATTCTAGAGTAGTCAAATTCCTGACAATCCTTACCACTCCCCTCCCTCACTCTCTCCCATACCTTGGGCATCAGAAGTTCTCTCTGAAGTTCACACTGAGTATAGACAAAGTAGCAGATTTCCCTTCTGTTCCTCTTAAAACGACTTATTTTAAAAGAAATATCTTGAGGCAATTAAACAAAGCAAACAAGCAGCTTTCTCTCCAATTAACAGACAGCTCTCAGGCTTTTTTCATCAAGTTATGGCTAAGTATTTAAATAGCCAATATTTTCAGTTTTTAACAGTACCAGAAAACCCCAAATCTGCCTTTTTACTCCCCCTTACCATTACAATGAAAGTCTGATCATAACCTATAAATTTTACAACAAAGGGAAAACTAAGGACTGATCCCTTATCAGTAAATCCAGATGATACATTAGTCCGATGTATCTAGAACCCCAACAATTTTAATTCCAGATGATACATTAGTCCAATGTATCTAGAACCCCAACAATTTTAATCATAAATCTAGAGAAAACATTTCCAAACTAGGTGTAACTTTTTAGCTGTTGTGCCTTTTTGATGTTAAAAGTGCTAATAACATGCTATTATGTCTAATGGCACATTGGGCTCAACAGTATGTTCTGATGAGGCATCCATTTTTAGTAGTATTTTTCCCCTTAGACATTGTCTACCATAGTAGACCCCTTTGATACATTAAAGTAATTCTGATGAAATCACTGGTGAGATAAACAAACCTTCCCTGACTTTACTCCACCATGATATCTTTTAGTGAAACTGAAGTGACTAAATTACAAAATGCTCAACCAAGTTGTTTTCTTATGGTATCTCAGGTTAGTATATTCACTCATGCAAAATCCAAGGTAGTGTACCAGAAATAATATTAAAGTAAACATGGCTATAAACATCTCCTTTTACATTAGGCATTTAGAAGCTTTTAGAATTTCCTAGGTGCTATAGATTGTGGGAAAACTAGGCTAACTGTATAGTTGTTCCATTTATAAGCACCTTATTACAGTACAGGCCCATGACCCTATATGGGAGTGTGCTTTCAATTCAAGATATTGTAGTAAGTGCCTAGCTATATAAAAACCGTAAGATTCCAAATTTTAAATTAAGCTAACTGCATGTACTCATTCAAGTTAACAAAATCTAAACCCTGTCCACACAGACTTAACCTAATTACCTATACTGTTTTAATAGCCACATTAAAAAACTTACTCTTTAATGACTGAATAAGTAGGGTCCACTATGGCAGCTTAACAATCAAATTTTATTGCTTTATTCATGTGGTGCTTTTGCAAGGCACTGTGGTATGGACTAGAAAATTTGGAATGACATGAAAAAACCTTGGAATGACACATGAATGATGATATGAAAAGTCATTCTGAGGCAGGATGATTTACTGAATTGTTTTAAACCAGGGTATCAAACATCGGGAATGAGTTCAAGTTAAAATTCACAGGAGAATGGAAACATCTTAAGGTCAGTCTCTTCACATGCCCATTCTGATACTTTGAATAATCTGGAAAATTGCTGTAAAGAGAAAGAGCAAATATTAAAACATGCTTTGAATAAACTGGTCTGGCAAGGGGCAAATATTTATTAAGACAGGGTAGCCTTAAGTAACTTGCAAATGCTATGTAACTTCATTGTAATAAGAAATGAAGACAGGCCTACCATAATAAAACAAATGTCCATTAAGTTATTTTTTTTAAATCTCAGCTTCTGAGTTTTCTATTTAAATGTCGCATAGATTTTAACAATAACATTTTGTTAAGAACTTAAACTGCCAAGGCAAACAAGTTTTTCAAGCACAGAATTATTTTGGTTTATCACTAAATATTACATGTCCCCTGAAGGCCTGGCCTGTAACATGGATGTTTCCTCATTCTCACAAGGCTGAAATTCAATCCTCTTTAGGTTATATAAATTGCTTGGCTCTTGGCCATTTATCAGGAAAGCTTCCAACTGCTAAGTTTAGGAGACAAAGTGAAATGTTTAAAAAAAACTCCAATAAAGTCAGAATTTGAAATGCAGAAACATGTACTTTAATATCAACAGCTTATATAATAATGATCATCTGTAATACATTTGCAGAGGCAAGAGTCTATAACATCAGGCTGTCCTGATAACGAATTTTTCTACCATATGTCAAATGTTTCTTTTATTAATCTAAAACCATGTGTCACCTATTAAATTGCCACGTTTCTTCTATAGTGAATCAGTTCTTCCCACTAGCTTTACCCTAAAATATAGCCAGCTTTTGACACAAAAATGTTAGGTTCTGGGACATGTTAAGTTAGAATATCCATATGTACATACTGTTCAAGTTTTTTTTGTTTGTTTGTTTTTGCAAAGGTATTGATAATGGAATTGCAAATCATCCTATTTCCTTCTCTGAGATGTTTTCGTTTTTTGTTTTGCTCTACATTTCTTCCAGCTTGATCATGACTAAGAACCTGACGACCTCCTTTTCTAATATCCTGTGGGCACAAGCCAAGCTGGGAGAAGTTTCTGGAGCAACACCCTTACATGTGACACAAGTAAATTTGTTCAGATGAAATAGAATTATGTGGAGCTCGCGGCAGGTGGGTTGAGAACTAAGCGGTTAAGACTCACCACTGAGAGGTCACCACGTCATCCTAAACCCGTCATCCAACATCCCACCCGACGTGGCCCCCAGAGCACTTACCAGAACCACAAACAACAAAAATGAAGAGAGCCAATAACCAGGGTCCCACAGACGCCTTCTCTTCGGGAGCATTTCTCTGCAAAAAGGAAAATCCACCGTTCCAAATGCAAAAAAACACTGCAACCCAGGACCCCCACCGCGGAGTCTCTCCTCCGTTCCCGAACCGCCCAGCTCCGGCACCCCCTTCCCCCAACTTAGTGTCCAGCTCGCGGCTTCGTGCCCCCACAGCCGGCCGGGTCTGGGGAGGACTCGACGTGGCCGTAGGCTCGGCCTCAGCTCCGGCTGCAGCACGGAGGCGCGTCCGCTCTTTTCTTACCGAGGTCTTGGCTACGTTGCCGCGCTGGGTAATATTCTTGCTGTGCTTCTCGTTAGCCATACGGATCCGCTGTTTGGCGACCATCTTCGCGGCGCCACCACTAACCCAAACCACCCCTTGGCCTCGCTCGCTCCCCCTCGGACCGCTGCGACGCCCGGCTCCCGGTGCCGCGGGAACGGGGAGGTTCTCCGGCGGGCGCTAGGTTGGGCCTGAGAGCTGCAAACGCGGTGCTGAGCGCTAGCGGGCGTGGGCCGCCGGCTGCCTGGGAACCTGGGCGCGCCGGCGAGCGAGGCTGGAGCGCGGGAGGACAGCAGGCCCGGAACAGGCTCGCAACGCCGCCGCCGCCGCCGCCGCCGCCGCCGCCGCCGCCGCCGCCGCCGCCGCCGCCGGGAGCGTGGAGTGAAAGAGGAAGAAACGAAACAAGTGGACCTCGTAACCCGTCAGCTCGAACTACTTCGGTTCGGCTGCCAACGTCAGCACTGGGAGAACTCCGCCCCGCGGAAGTGCGGGCCCCACCAGCAGAATCGGGAGAGGGAGGGTGAAGGCGGGCGCAGGGGCCCTAGCCCAGCCCTCCCAAGTTCTGTAAAAATGTGTTTCCCTCCCACCCCCAAGAGATGCGCGTGCGCCCAGAGGCTCCTTCGCAGCTACGGTCTCCAAACGGAACTGATTTGGCCCCGAGGCTGGTGACCCCGGAAATACTAAATTGCCGTGCCCACGCCTGAGTGGACGTGTAGAGGCCGGGTTTGGCCCTCGTGAACTCTGACCAGAGTGCATAGTTTTCTCTTTCCGGGACGAGATGGCGCCGTCCACGCCGCTTCTAACAGGTGAGTTCTGAACGAGCAGGGCCTGTTTCTTCAGAGTTAGTTTCTTTTTTGTGTCTTTGTTCTTGGGCTCGGGATCCGATACGACCTTTTCTTGTAGATTGCGAAAGAGCCGGAGGAACCTTTGGGTTTTTTCGGGCTGCGTGGCAATCGGAAGTGAAGTCCCCGCCTCTGCGCTTCCTTTCCCTTTTGCTCATCCATCATTCTTTTTTGCCGTTTCAAGTTCTGCGGGATTAGAGGAAGAGTGATAAGAACTGAAAATGCTAGCTGAATTTGAAACCCTGAGTTTGCAATCCTAGTATTGTAGGAACCCTTATCTACTGACAGTCTTTGTTGACAGTGTGAAATCATTTAGCTTTGTAATAAGGAAAAAATATAGACACATGACTAAGTTCACTAGAATGACCACACAGGAAGAACACGTGAATTTAAGTAATACCAAGTTTTGTACCCTTGCCTTGATGAAATTTGTAGCAGTACGTGTGGTCTGGGATGGTAGCAGTGAGCGTTATAGAGATAATTTAGCAATGTTTGGTGTTGAAATAGCATTTTAGCATTAGAATATTAGAGGATTCCTGAGATTTTGAAGCTGAGGCAAAGTTTATAATGTTGGAGAAGATAATAAACAGTCTTGGACTGTGTCAGGGAAGACTCTGGATTAGGGTAATGGCTGGGAGTCTCATGTGAGCATCAAATAAGGAGGGGGCAATTGAGAGGGAAAAAGAAGGCTTTTATTAAAGCACCAGCGGCTTAATTTATGTAGAAGGAAAAGAAGGTCATTAAGAGACAGGATGTTTACTTTTATGGAAAAGGATTATTTCCTCCTGAGACATGAAAGGAACCTTTTTAACTTTGGAATTCTTCTACATTTTAAGATCTACATCAAGCATGTCAGACTCAAAGGCTAACATTGGCCAAATAAACAAGGTTTAAGTTTATGTGTGCCGCAAAAATAAAAACCAAAAGCTTCAATTTTCATGGAAATATAGGTTTATTTCGATAGAGACATGCTGGATACAAAGGGCTGAAAAAATGCGTCATTGTTAACATATAATAATAGAACATTTTAATAAAAATTAATATTTTTCTTGAACATTAACTTACCAGACACCGAACAACTGCACAAATTAGTAAGTGTAACACAAATAAACCTATTTTTCTTGTTCTCTGAAAGCAAAATATTTCCTGTTGCACATACCAAAAAAGTTCATCCAAGACTAATGACGTGGCAATCAGCTGCTAAAATATTCGCTACTGTTATTAGTGGAGAGAAATGGTGCGCCTGCACATTAGGTGCGTAAAGGAAATGAATGCAACACAATAATAGTAATCAGTCATTAGTAAATGTTGTAGTTTATTAATAATTATGTATAATAGGATATTGTAAAAATTAAGTTAGGAAATTTTTATGAAAATGTTTCTTATATACCTTTATATCGGCCGGGCGGCAAAAATATTCATTGTGGGCTGCATGCGGCCTGCGGGCCCTGAGTTTGACAAGCTTGATCTACATTATACTACATTTTAAGATCTTTGTTATTATGCACTGTACCCACTCACATTCAATCTACTATAGTTTATTCATCAAACATTTATCAAATATTGACTGTAATTTGTTAGATAATATGCCAGGCAGATACTATTTAAAAGGCATCTAATCTAATAAAAGGCTAATATGCAAATTAACCATCACTCTGAGACACCTAATCCACACCCCCCAGCCAAGCCAAGACCCAGCCAATCAGAGCGACTGTATACAAATTAACCCAGCCAAGATGGAGGCCAGCAGCCATGGAGCTAGAGCAAACAGGAAGCTTCCATTGCAACTGCCTGCCTAGGCCGGCTGGGCATCTGCTCAAAGCAACAATGTTTCAATTATAGAAGCCATGGAGCTGAAGCTAACAGGACGCTTTGTTGCCTGCCTAGGCCTCTGCTCAAGGCAACAAAGTTTCAATTATAGAAGATAAATAAACCCCAGAAACCTGATTCCAGCCAGCCTCGCTGGGACCTTGGGTCAGTGAGAGCTGTGGGCAGCCTGAAAACGGCCCTCACCCCCTCACCCAGGCTGGCCACACTCCCATGGGGTGCGGATCCCCACCGGGGGGGGGGGGCAGGGATTTGGCCAGCCTGCAAACACACATCAGCCCCTCACCCAGACTGGCCAGGCACACCAGCAGGTGGACATCCCCCAAGGGGTCCCAGACTGAGAGGGCACAGGCCGAGCTGAGGGACCCCCCTGAGTGCACAAATTTTTGTGCACCGGGCCCCTAGTAACTATATAATTAAACTGGAGACCCAGTGCACAAATTCATGCATGAGTGGAGTCCCTCGGCCTGGCCATTGATCAGGGCCAATTGGGGCTGTGGGAGGTTGGCCAGCTGGAGGGAGGGGCTGCAAGAGGTTGGCTGGCCAGGGGAAGAGACTGCAGGAGGCTGGCGGGCTAGGGGACTGCAGGAGGTTGGCTGTGGGAGTACACTGACTACCAGGGGGAAGCTCCTGAGTTGAGCTTTTGCCCTCTGGTGGTCAGTGCATGTCATAGCGACCTATCGACTGGTCGTTCAGTTGTTCAGTCGCTTAGGCTTTTATACATAGAGAGATTAGGGGTTTTTTTCCTCTAGCATTATAAAGGTAATTTGTATGCTCCTCACAATTTTAGAATACTAAATGCTTAAGGGTGCTTATAAGGTGTGCTAATGTAAATGCACAGAAACAGTGGACAGGGATTGCTTAAAGGAAAGATAAACCTTTTATTAAAATGTTTTATGTCTGGGCATGACTACCCACCATGACTTCCCGATTAGCAATGTATGATCTGATCACCCTATGAGAGTACTTTCCATAGGACTCCTCTTTTTCACCCACATGATTAATCTTTAAATACTTTTAGTATAGATATTTTAGTTAACAGTAAATTCTTTTACTTCCAGAATCTTTTTAAAATTTAGACTGATGGGATTTGTAGTTGTGAATAATTTAGAGATTATCCAGTAAATTGTATTACTCATGACTTAATTAGAAATAATAAGAGGATTTTTTTTTTTTTTTAGAAAACTTTAACCTTAAAGCTTCAGTATTGTTGCATTTGGGTATTTGCATGACTCCAAAATCTGTTTTTCTCATCCCTGTGCTCTTGATTTCTTCATAGTTAAATTCATTCTCAGGCTAACATTCTACATGATAGCTCAAGGTTTACATTCAACCAAATCAGTAGCCCTAAAGGAAAGAGCACATTGTTGCCAGTCACAAGGCTAGCTGTCTTTAGCTTGGTTTGGCTCTTGCTCATCTTTGATTCAGTCATTTTTAAATAAGATCACCAGGATCAAGTTATATTCTCACCCCTGGATAGTTTTCAAAGGAAAATTAGAGTAATCTAAAAAGGGAGGATTGGATGCCTGATCAGATGCTCAAAACTCAGAGGGGAAATAGGGGAGGGGAGGGTGGGGGTGAGGGGGAGAGATCAACCAAAGGACTTGTGTGCATGCATATAAGCATAAGCAATGGATGTGGGCAACGGGGTGAGGGTGAGGGCAGGAGTGGGGGAATGAGGGGACATTAGGAGGATAAAGTCACATTTGTAATATCTTAATCAATAAAGGGAAAAAAATAAAATAAAATCCACTGTAAAAAATAAATAAAAATAAAAAAATAAAAAGGGGGGATTGGATGCCAAACAACAGTGGCCTTACACGAAACCCCTATTGTCTAGTCAGCTTGCTTAGTTGAGGCTGTTGAGATAATTTATTAAAAATTAAGTCATTTTTTCTAAATTGATACATACTTCAGTGAATGTAAAGGTTGAAAACAGTACCATCTAATATAATAATATAATAATATAACAGAGTAATATGCAAATTGGCTGTTACCTGAGACATCTAAGCCATGTCCACCAGCCAAGCCACGCCTCCCAGCCAACCAGAGCAGCTGTATGCAAATTAACCCAGCCAATATGGAGGCCAGTAGCCATGGAGCTAGAGCAAACCAGTGGCTTCTGTTGCAACTGCCTGCCTAGGCTGGCTGAGCCTCTGCTCATGGCCAGGCCCACCAGCCAATCAGAGTGGCTGTATGCAAATTAACCCAGCCAAGATGGAGGCTGGCAGGGCAGCTCTGCACTGGGAGCCTCTGCGGCCGGCATAGCTGTGCCAGGTGTGTCAGCTCGGGGGGGGGGGGGGTCCGGCATGGGGCCTCCTCGGGGCATCCAGGAGCACCCGTCCCGGGTCCACTGCCTGGCTCCGCCCCCCGGGAGCCTCCACCAGGCGTGCGGGAGAGCGGGTCCTCCATGGGGCTAGCAGGAGCAGCCATCCTGGGTCCACTGCCTGGCTCCGCCCCCTGAGGGCCTCCCCTGGGCATGTGGGAGCGCGGGGTCCTCTGCGGGGCTTGCAGGAGCAGCCGTCCTGGGTCTTCTGCCTAGCTTTCCCTCCCAAGGGCCTCATTGGGGCATCCAGGAGTGCCCGTCCTGGATCAACTGCCTGGCTCTCCCCTGGGGGCCTTTGCGAGGCATGCAGAAGCAGCCTGTCCTGGGTCTGCTGCCTGGCTCTGCCCGGGGGGCCTCCTCAGGGGCATGTGGGAGCACCCATCCAGGGGCCGCTACCTTCATCCCCCCAGCGGCCTCCACAGGACGTGCGGGAGCATCTGCTGCACAGTACGGAGAATCCGAAGCCAGTCCGCTTCCCAGCTCCACCCCGGGTGTGTTTGCTCAGCAGCAGGGCCCCACCGAGGGATCCTGCACCAGCGTCCGCCCCTGGCTCGCCACCCAGCTCTTCGCCAAGTGTGTCCCCTCAGTGGTGGGGGCCCACCAGGCGTGTGTGGTCATGGGCCCTCCGCTGGGAAACGTCCAGGCCTGCACTCACCAACCCTCCCCCCCCCAGTGCACGAACCCTGAAGGGGCTGTGGGCAGCCTGAAAATGGCCCTCAGCCCCTCACCCAGGCTGGCCAGGCATGCCAGCAGGTGGACACCCCCTCCCCCCACCCTGAGGTGTCCCAGACTGCAAGAGGGCACAGGCCGGGCTGAGGGACCCCCACCCCCCGAGTGCACAAATTTTTGTGCACCGGGCCCCTAGTGTATAATAATAAAAGCATAATATGCAAATCGACTGAATGGCCGAATAGGAGAATAACCATCCAACAACCATTTGGATGATCACACTATGACACCCATTGGTTCCAGGTCAGCCAAGGCAGGTGCTCAGCCATCGCCCCATGATTGCCCTGTAGAGGGAGGCCCAGGTCAACAACCAGTGGGGCGATCAGTCAATTGGGAGACTCTACGATCGCCCTGAAGCAGGAGGCCCAGGCCACTGACCTCTGGGCTGCGACAGGTGGGCAGGGCCTACTCTTTGGAGTGATCAATCATGGGGCTCCCAGACTGTGAGAGGGCACAGACAGGGCTGAGGGACACACACACACACACACACACACACACACACACACCCCTCCAGTGCACGAATTCTTGCACTGGGCCTCTGGTATTATAATAATCACCATATCCTTGCCGTAGGCCTCTTGTTAGTTGAAACCCAGTAGTATTCTCATATTAACTCAGGCCTAGAGCAATAAATTGTACATGAGTATCTGGAAAGGATAGTAAGTTTTAAAAATATGTATGTACAATATTTAATATAATTATTTTTAAACAGTTATTTTTTGTGAAAGTCTGGCACTTATTTGATTAATGAAAAAAATTGTTTAAATTCTTGATTTTTCTTTCTAATTGGACATATCGCCACATTCCCTTTGATTGAAAAGGGAAATCATTAAAAATAAGAAATCATATCAAGCCTCAATATATTATTAAGTTAGCTCCACATTCTTTTCACTGTTTCATTCAATCACTTCTAATTATTGAAGAATTTGTTTTGAATTTATGTTTTTGCTTTTGTTAACTTGTAATGCAGTTTATATTCTGTTATGATCCTTGATATTGTGTTTCTTCTAACTTGTATATCTGTTTATTCAAGTTTTTATAAAAAGTTGCTCAAACTGATTAAATCCAGTAAAGTATCTTTAGTGGTACCAAAATCTCTTACAGTACTTTCTCATTGTTATGCTTCTATGAAGGGAGGTGTGAAGTAAAATATTTGTTTTGAATAATGTTTATATGTATGAACAAAACTGGAACAACTCAATATGATTTTTGTGATGGATTCAGTGGATAATTAGTCTCCCTAAGATAGGTATATCTATCGTAAAGCATCATGTAGAAAGAAGGTTGTCTAATTTAATGAGTACTTTTGTCTTATGGAATATGTTCTTTATCTTATTACAAAAATCTTGGTCTATTCAATTTTTAAATTTAATTTAAAATTTTTGAAGAATGTTGCAAAATTTTTAATTAGTTTAATTTCTTGTATTGTGAACAAACCCCAAAAGATAGACATTTTGATATAATTTAAGTATAAAAAGTTGCAAAAACAGTCAATAGAGTTTCCATGGACCCTTCACCTTGTTTTCCCCAATGAAGTCTTATATAATCATACTACGTTATCAAAACCAAAAAATTTGACACTAGCACAGTCGCATTTACTAAACTACAGTCTTTGTTTGAATTTCAACAGTTCATGTGTATAGTCTAAGAAAATTTATCATGTGTAGATTGATGTAATCACCGCTATCAGAATATAGAACTGCTCCATCACCACAAAGAAAATACCAACCTTTTATATAACACCTGCTTCAAACTCTAACCCTTGGCAGCCACTGATTTGTCCTCTATCATGATACTCTCGTCCATTTCAAGAGTGTTATATAAATGGAATCATAGCACATGTAACCTTTGGATTTTTGTTTTTAAAGTGTTCTTTATGTCGAATAGGAATATGTGCATGTTGAAAAGCAGTTGATTAGTTTGACTCAAGATTTTCACTTCTCCAGAAACATATTCAAACCAGGAATTGAAAACCGTATGAGACTGAATGCTAATTGAGCAGGAAAGACACGACCCTTTTCACACTGACTTCTCTGTCAAGTGTTGCCTTGTAAGATTTGGATTAATCTACATGAAAGACTGTGGGTTAGGTGGGATTTCCACTCCCTTTCCCTCCTATTTCTGTCTTAGTCCATTTGGGCTCTTATAATAAAAGATCACAGGCTTATAAACAATAGAAATTTGTTTCTCACAGTCTAGAGACCAGGGAGTCCAAGATAAAGGCACCCATAGATACAGTGTCTACAGGAGCACTCGCCCTGTTTCCTCTGTGTCCTCAAATGGCGGGAGAAGCAGGGGACCTCCCTGGAGTCTCTTTTATAAGGACACTCACAAAGGTCTCACCTCTAGATGTGATTGAATTAGAGATTAAATTTCAACATGAATTTGAGGGATGGAGTACACAAGCATTTAGTCTGGTAACTCCTTTGGGGTCTTTTGCCTATCTTAGTTTGGGGTGTAGGTATGAAATAAGAATTTAGAAAAGGAAAGAAAACCTTGTACTAGTTGTTTCAAAAACCCTGAAATTTCAGTTTTCCCCAAGTAAGCATTGTGGTGGTCAGTGATAATGGTAATACAAGTATGAGGACCAAGGTCACTAGTTACATGAGAACATAAGCCAAGTTGGGCAAAGCCTTTTTCTTTTTTACCAGTTACCTCAAGTGTATCAGGTCAGCAGTTAAGTCAATAAAACATGATATGATTATATCACCATATGGCATATTTTCTAATTACATTGCAGCTTCATTGGGACTACCTTGGCGATATGCCGTTTTGTTTTCCTATGCCTGCATGTGGTTTCAGAAAGAGAGCTCTCAGTGTGTGCAATTGCCACTGCTGCTTGTGGGAGGGACCTCATTAGGCTAACAAAATATTAAATAACTAGTTAAAGTGAAATCTGGTAACTGACCTCCTTTGTATGGGAAATTCATTTTTTATTAATCCCGCAAATAAATGTTTGTTAAAAACTTAAGAAATAGTATTAAGAAAAGAATCTCCTGTTCTCTTTTAAATCATATTGTATGGTACATGATGTTGCAGCCAATAATTGATTTTGATGATAAAAAATAGCATTGTTTTGCCTGTGTCGTAATAGAATAGTCAAAAGGCCAAGAAGTGATTAAGAATTTTCATGCTAGCCCTGCCAGTGTGGCTCACTGTTGACCGATGAACCAAGGAGGTCATGATTCTATTTCATCATTGATGTTTCTGTCTCTCTCTCCCTCTCACTTACTCTCTGAAATCATTAAAAATATATTATAAAAAATAGAATATTCATGCTAAAGAATTGAACTTCATATTTTTAATTTTTATTATTTTTTTGTTAATCCTTACCCGAGGATATTTTTCCATTGATTTTTAGAGAGAGTGGAAGGGAGGGGGAGAGAGAGAGAAACATGACATGGGAGAGACACATCACATCCATTCATTGCCTCTTGCATGTGCCCCAACCATATCCGGTGATCAAGCCTACAACTGAGGTACATACCCTTGACTGGAATCGAACTTGGGACCCTTCATGCCACAGGCCAGTGCTCTATCCACTGAGCCAAACTGGCTAGGGTTTTTTTTATATTTTAAATGTATATCTTTCTGGATTTCAGAGAGGAAGGGACAGGGAGGGAGAGATAGAAACATCAATGATGAAAGAGAAACATTGACCAGCTGCCTCCTGTACACCTCACACTGTGGACTGAGCCTTCAACCTGGGCATGGGCCCAGACTGGGAATCAAACCGTGACCTCCTGGTTCATAGGTTGACACACAACCACTGAGCTACACTGGCCAGGCAAGTTCTTTTACTTTTATTCTAACTTTATTTTTTTTATTTTTTATTTTTTTATATTTTATTGATTTTTTACAGAGACAAAGGGAGAGGGATAGAGAGTTAGAAACATCAATGAGAGAGAAACATTGATCAGCTGCCTCCTGCACACCCCTCACTGGGGATGTGCCTGCAACCCAAGTACATGCCCTTGACTGGAATCGAACCCGGGACCCTTCATTCCCCAAGCTGACGCTCTATCCATTGAGCCAAACCGGTCAGAGCACTTTTATTCTAACTTTAAATTATTTTCTTTGGGAGTGAAAATTATATTACTTTTGATATCTAAAAATTGAGTTAATTTGGACTAGAATTGGAGCCAAGAGTGGCCCCTCTCTACCAACTTGGCTGTTTTCCCAGTAACTAAGAGAAGAGTGGAAGATTTGTGAATAACTGGCAGGAAAGGAAGCAGCTGTAATTGTGGCCATGGACCTCAGTAAAACGTTTCTTCTTTCCAGCTCTTATGCTCTTGCTGAATTCTAGCTCATAAAATAGTAACTCTCGCTCATAAAATAGTAAATCTCCAGGATAAGTCCTGTTAGTTTTATATCTTACACTAGTGGCCCAGTGCATGAAATTCATGCACATTAATAGGGGATTAATTAGAGGAAATATTTTAATATTGCTACTTGCCCTTTCTCTATAATAGAAGTGTCAGAGATTAAAGAAAATTAGTAAAACGTATATAAAATCTTACTCCTGTCAGAGTCTGAGGTGCACCATGGAACCCAGAGTCAAGTCTTCAATCACCCACATGCACCTCAAAATCACTCGAGACCCAAACCTGGATGGACCCCCTTCATTGGGCTAGATCCAGACCCGGCTGGTCCCACTCTGTCAAGCCCTGCCAGGTGGGGAGAGGGTGCAGCCTCAGGTCCCCTGGGTGCCAGGGCAAGGGGCACAGCCTCAGGTACCCCATAAATTCCTGCTGGGTGGAGGGAGTGACCTGTGATCCCCCAGCCTGGTGCCGGGGCAGGGGGCACAGCCTGAGGTCCCCTGGCCTGGTGCTGGGGTAGGGGGCATGGCCCGAGGTCCCCTGGCCCAGCACCAGGGTGGAGGGCACACCATTGGGTAGGGGGCACAGCCTGAGTTCCCCTGGCTTGGTGCTGGGGTGGAAGGCACGACCTGAGGTCCCCTGTCAAACCCCATGCAAGAGGTGGGTGGGCACACAGCCTCAGGTTCCTGCTGATTGCTCCTTAAGGCTCGTTATGGGAACTTAGCCTCAGCTGGGGGTGCAAATTGACCAGAGTGATGGTCAATTTGCATATTCCCTCTTTATTATATAGGATACTGAACCCTCATTCTCTCCCTTCCATTTTCACTGCCCCACCCTAGCCCATGTTTTCTTAATCTCTCCTGTGGAGCTACTGTAGATTAGTCTTTCCATGTCCACTATTACCCCCTTCTAGTTTATTCTCTAAACTGATCTTTTCAAAATGCAAATCTGGTTTTCAAAATCTGCTTAAAATCCTCTTAAAGTCTCCCACCATTCTTAGGCTATGGTGAGAGACCAGCACTGCCAAACTTAGGCCACAAAATTCTGCTTGGCCCTTTTTTATTCCCCAGCTCTATCTCCTTTTAGCCACACATGTCTTTTTTCCCTTCATCTGATGCTTGGTCATCTCTCTTGCCATGAAGTTTTTGCCCTTGTTCCTGTTCTCTTTGCTAGTTAACTGCTATTCATCCTTCAGACGTCAGCACACAAATTACTTAATTAAGGACATGTTCCATAACCTTCCATTTAAAAAACTCTTTATTATTCACTCTATTAGCCCCTTATATCTTTCCTTTGTAGCACTAAACACAGTAATAGAATTCCATATATTTGACTAATTATTTGATTAACTAGAGGCCCAGTATACAAATTCTTTCATGGGTGGCATCCAGCCATCCCCCTCCCCCAATGGGAGCTGATAGGGGCTGGCCTGGTGGGGGGGAAATTGCCATGGGCAGTTGGCCATCCCTGTCCCTGGTCAGGATTCAGGGAGCAATCGGGGGCGGGGCTGGCCAGGGGGAGGGGCCAGGCTAGCCATGGGGAGGGGCCACGGGTAGTTGAGGGGCTCCTCGATTGTGCCAGTTGGCTGACACAGTGCATATCATAGTGAAGGTCATTCTGGTCGTTCCAGTAGCTTGGCTTTTATATATATAGATGAGGTCAGGGAAAAGGCTGATTTTTCTCCCTGTTGTACCTTCCTAGTATTTCAACATAGCCTCTGAGAGGTAGTTTTTTGTTCTTGTTGTTTTCCCCCAATAAGCATTTGTTGAATATTGAATGAATTTAGTTGGTTCAGCTTTAGAAGCTTCTAATTCAGCCATTTTCAAAAGTATAATCTAGTTCTATAGATGTTTATGCTTATTAAATCTTGAATTTTTGTTCACACAATATTTTAGGACATTACTATCATTGGGGACTTTGTAAATGAATGTGTCTAATCCCACTTGCTTTCTTAGTTTGAGAAAGTATAAATATTTTAATAATGCCTTACATTTTCATTGATTTCAGAGAGGAAGGAAGAGGGAGAGAGAGCTAGAAAGATCAATGATGAGAGAGAATCATTGATTGGCTACATCCACACATCCCACAGTGGGATGGAGCCTGTAATCTGGGCACATGCCCTGACCAGGAATCAAACTGTGACCTAGTTCATTGGTTGATGTTCAACCACGGAGCCATGCTGCCCGAGCATGCCTTACATTTTTAAGAGCTTTGAATATATACTATATTTTGATGTCATTATCTATATACTAGAGGCCCGGTGCGAGAAATTTGTGCACAGGAAGGGAGTGTCCCTCAGCCTGGTCTGCACCCTCTCCAATCTGGCACCCCTCGGGGGATGTCTGACTGCCAGTTTAGGCCCAATCCCGCAGAGACATCCCATTCACAATCCGGCATTGCTGACTCCTAACCGTTTGCCTGCCTGCCTGCCCTATTGCCCCTAACTGCTTCTGCCTGCTAGCCTGATTGCTCTCTAACCTCTACCCTGCCAACCTGATAGATGCCTAAATACTCCTCTGCCAGCCTGATCACCCCCAACTGCCCTCACCTGATGGCCTGACTGCCCCCAACTGCCCTCCCCTGCTGGCCCGATCACCCACAACTGCCCTCACCTGCTGGCCCGATTGCCCACAACTGCCCTCACCTGCTGGCCCAATTGCCCACAACTGCCCTCACCTGCTGGCCTGATCGCCCACAACTGCCCTCCCCTGCCATCCCAGTTGCCCCCAATTGCCCTCCCCTGCTGGCCCGATCACCCACAACTGCCCTCACCTGCTGGCCTGATCGCCCACAACTGCCCTCCCCTGCCATCCCAGTTGCTCCCAATTGCCCTCCCCTGCTGACCCGAGCACCCACAACTGCCCTGCCCTGCTGGCCCGATTGCCCACAACTGCTCTCACCTGCTGGCCTGATTGCCCACAACTGTCCTCCCCTGCCGTGACCCGCCTCCTCCACGGGGACCTGCCTCCTCTGCGCAAGGCGGCGGGGATGCCAGGAACAGCCTCCATGCCATGCAGAGCCACAGGACTCCCAGGCCTCACCACACAGAGCAGCCACTGGGCCCCGCCTCTGCTGTGTGTGCAGCCATCTTGTGGCGGCCATTTTGTGGCAGCGTTGTGCAAGGGCGGCAACTGTGGCCGGTCAACCTCCCGCAACCCCTCCCTCCAGCTGGCCTGGCCCCGATTGGTCCCCAGGGCCAGGCCAGCCGGACCCCACCTGTTCATGATTTAGTGCACTGGGCCTCTAGTTTATGTAAAGCACGCAGCCACCCTCTATTCTAATGTCTTCATTTTTACAGATTAGGGAACAGATTTAGAGGTGAGATAGCCAGGGATTCACAGCCAGATAGAAACAAGGTCCTTTTTATTATAGCACAACTACATTTTCATGAGCAGCAGTTAAGATTTTGAGTTTTTATTTGTAAAAGTTACTTGAAAAATTAAGCTGATACAAAAAATATTGAATTTAGACTCAGCTTCTAATTCTGTTTCCAACATCAACATTCTGAAAATGAGATTAAAAATGTGAAAATAGCCCTGGCCAGGTAACTCAGTTGGTTAGAGGCAACATCTTAATATGCAGAGATTGCAGGCTTGATTCCTGGTCAGGGCACACACAAGAAGCAACCAGTAAATGCATAAATAAGTGTAACAAATTAGTGTTTCTCTCTCCCTCTCTCTCTCTTTAAAATTAATCAATAAATAGAAATTTATAGAAGTGTGAAAATATAACACTAAGATCACTGTTTTCATTTGAATGAAGGAATACAAGTATGAATGTTGTATCTCAGGTGTACTTGCATATCTATACTAATAAAAGGGTAATATGCTAATTAGACCGGGAGACCTTCTGGACAAAGCCATGGTGGCAGAGCCGAGGCAGAGGCAGTTAGGGGAGATCAGGCCAGGAGGGGAGGGCAGTTGGGGGAGAGCAGGCCAGCAAGGGGGCACTTGAGGTTAAGAGGAACAGCAGGGAGCGCAGTTAGGGATGATCAGGAGGCAGGCAGGTGAGCAGTTAGGAGCCAGCTGTCCTGGATTGCGAGGATGTCCCCTGAGGGGTCCCAGATTAGAGAGGGTGCAGGCTGGGCTGAGAGATACTCTCCCCTGCCCCTGCAGGAATTTCATGCACCAGGCCAATAGTCCTGTATAATAAAGAGCTAATATGCGTATGATTGTCACACCCTCACACCCTTGCACTAGAACTGGTCAGACATTCAACACTGAGGAGAGAGGAATGGTGACCATCCAGGCACAAATGAGCTGGGGAGAGAGGAGTAGGGACAGCCAGGCAGAAATGAGCTCATAAGAGAGGAATGGGGATCAGCCAGGCTGCGGCCTGGGAGAGGGGCAAGCCACCCACCCATGGTCCTGGATGCCAGCAGCTGTGCCTGCGGCTCGGGAGAGTGACAGACTACCCACCCTGCAGTCTCAGGCGAAACTACCTGCCCACAGCCCCTGCGGCTTGGCTGGCCCAGGTGAAGCTGGCCTGGGGCCTGGGTGCCTGCAACCAGCCAGAGGGAGGGAAGCCCTGGTCCTAGGTGCCTGCAACCAGCCGGAAGAGGGAATCCTGAGTCCCGAGTGCTGGACAAGGCAGAGGCAGTTAGAGGCGATCAGGCTAGCAGGGGAGCAGTTAGGAGTGATCAGACAAGCAGAAGTGGTTAGGATTGATCAGGTAGGCGGGCGAGCAGTTAGGAGCCAGCAGTCCTGGATTGTGAGAGGCTGTTAGACATCTCCTGAGGGGTCCTGGATTGGAGAGCGTGCAGGCCAAGCTGAGGGACCCCTTCATACCCCACCTCCATGCGTGAATTTCATGTACCAGGCCTCTAGTATTTCTTATCTAAACTAATAAAAGCGAAATATTAAAATTAACCGTTTCTCCGAGACAGGGTAAGCCACGCCCACCAGCCAATCAGAGCGGCTGTATGCAAATTAGCCCAGCCAGCATGGCGGCCGCCACTCACGGACCTGAGTAAACAGCCCTTTCCATTGCGGCAGGAGCAAAACTGAAGCTTCGCCCTTCAGCTCAGCTCCGA
>PVJC01022507.1:0-27258 GCA_004026665.1 Murina feae
CTCTGATTGGCTGGTGGGCGTGGCTTACCCTGTCTCGGAGAAACGGTTAATTTTAATATTTCGCTTTTATTAGTTTAGATATACTAGAGGTCCGATGCACAAAATTTGTGCAAGGGCCTTGACCCCGGCCGCTGCCAACACCCCTGCCACTGTGGCTGGGAGCCCTCTGCTGCAGCCCCCACCCAGCGTGGCTTTGTCTGGAAGGAAGGATGTCTGGAAGGACATCCAGTTTAATTAGCATATTATGCTTATATTATAATAAATTGCTGATGATATCACCTCTTCACAGTCCACCATCAACTCACTATGGGTAATTGTTTTATTTTAAATCACCAGTCCTGTTTTCTCTCTTAAGCTACAGACTTTTGGTGCCAGCTGAATGTACAATTCCACTTCACTTCCATTCCCTGATCTCCAAATATTTGAGTACAAAGCTGATTATATATACACTAGAGGCCTGGTGCACAAAATTTGTGCACTCGGGGGAGTCCCTCAGCCCAGCTGTGCCTTCTCACAGTCTGGGACCCCTTGGGGGATGTCCACCTGCTGGCTTAGGCCCGCTCCCTGGGGGATTGGGCCTAAGCTGGCAGTCAGACATCCCTCTGGCAGCCCAGGAGTCCTCGGAGGATGTCCATTTGCCAGGGGGGACCAGGCCTAAGCTGCAGTCGGTCAGCCTTAGTACTGCTGAGGAGGAGGGAGAGGCTCCTACCACCACCACCGCTGTACTGGCAGCCGTCAGCCTGGCTTGTGGCTGAGCAGAGCCCCCCTCCCTGTGGGAGTGTACTGACCACCAGGGGGCAGCTCCTGCATTGAGCGCCTGGCCCCTGGTGGTCAGTGTGTGTCATAGTAGACCAGTAATTCTGCTGTTAGGGTCAATTTGCATAATACCCTTTTATTATATAGGATAGAGGCCTGGTGCATGGGTGGTGGCCAGCTGGTTTGCCTTGAAGGGTGTCCCGAATGAGGGTGGGGTTCCCACTGGGGTGCCTGCCCAGCCTAGGTGAGGGGCTCATGGCTGTTTGCGGGCTGGCCAAGCCCCCCAGCAGGAACCCTCACCCCATGAGGATGTGGCCATCCTGGGTGAGGGGCTGATGGCTGTTTGCAGGCTGGCCATGGCCCCCAGTGACAAAAGCTCCCAGTGAGGCTGGCTGGAAGCAGGTATCTGGGATTTATTTATCTTCTATAATTGAAACTTTGTTGCCTTGACTGGAGGCCACAGCTGGCCAGGGCAGGCAGGAAGCTTGGCTTTCTCCATCGCAGGGGCAACCAAGCCACCTGCTCGCTCCAGCTGCTGGTCGCCTTTTTGGTTGGGTTAATTTGCATATAGTCGCTCTGATTAGCTGGTGGGCATGGTTTGGGGCATAGTGGAGGTGTGGTCAATTTGCATGTTTCTCTTTTATTAGATTAGATTTCTTCAACCAGGAGGCTGCATGATGCCTTTAAGATGCCCAGGGAAAACCGCCTCTGCCCTATCTCTGATTGGTGCCTGGCTCTCCTTCTATCTCCTGAATCCACTTTGCCTCAAGGCTTTGGATTTCTCCTCCATTAGGAAGATTTATTTTTCCCAGTAAGTGAGCAACCATTACTCACCATGCTACTTATTCACCAAGGTTCCAGTTTACCCTATATCTGCTTATTTTCACCCATACAAATATACTGGAGATGAATTTCCACTTTAATTAGCTTGGGTTTCCCAGTCTCCCATTAATGTTTATTCTTTTCCCTTCCACTTAAATCTGACTATGCTATTTCTCTTATTAATATTGGCAATTAGGCAAGAGTCTGTACTTCCTCGGTCAAAGAGTGGAAGCTATGGGAATTTCTGGCTGTGAGATAGAGAAAAGCCACTGGTAAAAAATGGGTGGGGGTGGGAACAAGGTGGAGGGGGCAATGGGGAAAAATGGGGGACATCTGTAACACTCCCAACAAAAAAGATACATGTAAAAAAATAAAAAAATAAAATAAAATTGCATGATACTGGCTGCTGCCACATCTTGGCCCTGGCATTTGTAATGCCTCTTTTATTTAAATCATAAATCCTGCTTCATATGGCAATTACCACCCTACAGAGCAGGAACAGTGGGGTTTTGAGAGCTTGTCAATAAGAGTGAAAGGAAAGAATATGAGATGGAGAGAAGTAGAAGGAAATGAAACTCACTCTCAGGTTTTCCTTGTTCTAACTATCATGTAGATAATTTAATAAGTCTGATTGATGTGCTTTAATTGTAGTTTTGAAAATTTGCATGAAATGCATTTCTGCAAATAAAGTGCTATTTCAAACTTACTGCTTAAAATTTGCTCCAGTAAATTCCATTAGGTTGCAAACAGTGCTTAAAAAATAAGCACACTTTCATTTCATAGAAACTATACCTTTTTAATATGGTAAGTTTGCATTTATTCCAAATTTGATTTCATAATCACAAGCCTAGGAAAATAATTTCTATTCTGCTACTGGGGCTATATTAAAATTGCTTGCCTAAAGCTGGTCCAAAGAGAATTAAAGAATCTGATCTTTCTTCTGCTTGCTTTCCTCAATATTGAAAGCCAGGATGAGCAAATTAAGCTAAAATAGTCTCTGCAGCCCAAATCAGGCACACTACACCAAATCCTGAACAGGTTTTTACTTTTTGTCTTGTTACATTTAATTCTTTAATGCCACCCAGCTTCTTTTCTACTCAGGAAAATAAAATTATTGGATATTATTTTCTGGGTTATTTTTGCTTGTGTGTTTTATATTCCTAAAGGCAGGTAAAGGAAATTAGTGAGGGTAATGAGAAAGTTGTGGCATTATATTTAGGCTACATTAGATAGGCATTTACCTCAATATTTGATTAATTTATAAAGGAGATATGAACAAGGTCAGAGATTCATATAATTTAGAAGCACATATAATTTGTTTTTGCTAGCATTTGAACTGTATTTACTGAGGTATTACTTTTGGGAGAAAAATCAAGCTAGAATTTATTAGTCATCAACAGTGTTTGCTATTCCTTAGAGTGGGCAGGAAAGTTCAGTAAAGATATGTAAAATATCCATAGTAATTCAGTTTCATCAAAATTGTTGCTTTGAGAACTTCAGACTCAATCCTGTTGTTTTTGTAGTTTGATATTTGGCAGAAAAAAACCTACCACATTGCACCCAACAATGAAAAAATTAGAGGTTTTTTAAATTTGATTTGTTTGTTTCCTATTTCTGTGGCACACCACTGTTAGAGATAACATTTTATCTGTCTCAAAAGTGTTATTTATAAGGCAGATGAAATTCTATTACCACCAATTTACTGAAGCTGGGCCTGAGGAGCAAGGAAAAAGGAAATTCCATGTTGCATTCTAGATCATCAGGATTTGTTTATTCCTATATTTTAAAATTAATATGATATTATATGATCACTATCTTGCCCAATTTGATCTACTCACAGCAGTTTCCTACCAGGGGGGGCTCTTCCTGGAAGACAGCTCCAACTGATCACTTCTGAAAGTTCAAAAGATCTGTCTCTTCAAAGTCTACCAGATACTTCTTTCTCTCACTTGTTTTAGATTTAGAAACTTTGCCAGTTTCAGCCTCCATTCTCAAATTGGGCTGCAATGCTTTCCAATGAATGTTTATTGGCTTTTCAGAGGACTTTATCATTCTCAGATTCCCCATGTACTCTGTTACTACCTCCTACGCCTCCCCACCCAGATGCTGGTAACATGCATGTCTCTTGTGGATGTGGATGTGACTCGTCCCCACATGCTTTCCTTTTGGGCTGTATGGGAACATCTTGTCATCTACTTTTGCTGTAAGTATTGTCAGTTGTTTGGGTTTTACTATTTAGTTGCCCACTCACCCTTCCTTTCTCTCTCCCTCCCCCCTCTTTCATTTTTTTTGAGGGTGTTTGGAAGATTCAAAACTATGTCACTGCTGACACCCTTATTTTTCAGAATTCATAAAATATGCGTGATATTTACCATCCACATTGCAGGCTGCAGCAGTATCATTGCTTACCTGAAAATGAGAAGACACAAATGTAAATTGCAGTGGTTTTTTGTTTGTTTGTTTTGTTGTTGTTTATATTTTTATTGAGTTTAATGAAATCAAATGGACATTTTCCATGCTCCTTGAAATCATAAAGTTTGTATTAAATATGTGAAGTTGTGTTTTGCTTGAACATAACATATTTTACTAAACATACAACGAGATAATTTTTTTAATTGTTCTTTAGTTTCTTTTGAGCTGAGTTTAAAAATAAGAGCTTTTAAAGACAAAGAGGGGCATACAATGCAACATCATAGAACTGTACGGTTGAAACCCATATAACTTATTAACCCATGTTACCCCAATACATTTAATTACAAAACAAAATGAAAAAAATCTGTGGTGAAAAAACATTGAAACTATCCTGTTGTACTAAGAAAGTATTAAAATTTAATGTAATTGTAAAAAAAGAAGACTATGGGAGAAAGACAAAAACAAGACAAAAATAAATATAAAAGCCAGCAAATTCTTGTTTAGGGGGTTAATATCTTTATCTAGAAAAGCTTTTTCACTTGAAGTTGTTCAAAGTGTGGCCTACTATGTTTGTTTTTAACAGAAGAAGCTAATCAAAGAATGTGGGTAAGAATTTTCTCTTTTTTGGTATTGAAAGAGAAATGTGTTTTTAAAATGTAAAGGGTAACCTGCCATCTATCCATCTCCCTTCCTTCTTTCCTTCCTTTATTTCTTCCTTCTTTCCTTGAGATATATCTCTTGCTAATTAAATTTATACAATGAATTAATTTATCCTTATTTTAGCAACAGATTATCTGAGTCAGGATTTTAGGCTGGACATATAATTTTCATGATTTATTTGTTCTTCCATTCTTTAATTATCTAATTCCCAGTTAGATCATTCTCACATTCTATTACTTCTCTTTTTATTAAGCCAAGAAGGATCATTTGTGCTGATGACATATTTATTAATTGGCACTGAAAGGATCCATTTGGTGCTCTAAGGACCAAAATCTTCAAGGAAAATTATGAAAACTGTGAAATAATTCCAAGAGCATCATAGGTTAAGGGAAAAAGAATATACAGTAAAGAAGAATAGGAGATGGGAGACAGCCCTAGCGGGTTTGGCTTGGTGGATAGAGTGTCAGCCTGCAAACTGAAGGGTCCCAGGTTTGACTCAGGTCAAGGGCATGCACCTTGGTTGTGGGCACATCCCCAGTAGGGGGTGTGCAGGAGGCAACTGATAGATGTTTTTCTCTCATCAATGTTTCTGATTATCTCTCCCTTCCTCTCTGTAAAAAAAATCAATAAAATATATATATTTTTAAAAAGGTGGGAGATAAAAAGAAGGAAAAACGGGGGAGGTGAAATTATGAGGTCATTTCAGAGAAGATTCTGTTGGGCAATATCTGAATGCCATTGATGTACTTCCTATTTCTCTTCCACACTAAAGCAACACACACACACACACACACACATACACACACCCTCTGGAATGACCTTTTAACTTCAAATCCACATTTAGGTCTAGTTTTGGTATGTATTTCTGTAGGAGAATCTTCAGTGGGGAAAAAGGAAGGGAAAAAAATCTTTTTCGATGTTACTGGGATTTAGGGACACTACTTAGAATCATATTTTGACACAGTCACTTTTGCTGTCATTAACTAAGTCATCTCAATTCAGACTTACGGCGATTTCAGTATTTGCATTTTGTATTTCCATGGACTTGTGGTTGCTTATTATATTCAAAACCATATAACAAATGAGACTGAGGCTTAACAAATCTAATGTCTATGTAGTGATGTTGACTAGATCTTAGCGAGTGAATATATTGAATTATGCCATAGAAACGAAATTTGTAAAACGACATACTTGAGATCATAAGTCTGTACCAGTAAGTGTGATTTGCTTGAAGTTAAAAGACTGAGGTAAAGAATACAGCCAATGTAATGATTTATGTGACTGGGAGTCCTAAGTTAGGGTAGACTTAAGGTTGGTTTGATTCACCAACTCAAAAACGGCATCAGGTGTCCATTTTTCTATTCTATCTGTTTTCATCTTTATCTCAAGGTTGAGAGCTGAAAAGACTGTTGAGACACCACAAAATGTTTCAATATGACTTCCAACTACTCCCAGGATTGCACGCTTCCTCTTCTAAATGAGGGAGAAAGAGAATTGGCTTTTCCTAGCTTTCTCAGAAATGCACCCATCAGTTATTGCTATTATTATTACTATATTTAAAAGATTTGGGATTTTTCTAACACAATATATATATTTTTGTTAATAGTTGACATTCCATTGTCAAAAAGTTTTTTTTCCTTCCCTTCTCTCCCTCCTTTTCTTCTTTTATTTCAACATGAAATCCTATTCTTATTTTTTTCAATGGATTATAATCTGGTGATTATAATTATAATCTGGTGATTATAATGCTCAAACTGTTCTAATTTTTTTATTATATTTTGAGCACTTCTTAGTTTCTGAAATAACAAGATGTTCTAAATTTGTCTTATATTTTTTCTACTCTCATCTCTGAATCAACCATTCTCCCAAGAGCCCTGTTCCTTTGGGTGAAGAATAGTATTTAGAAATCAAGATACGGGTACCAGATATGCTCATTGCTACTGATGTGTCATTGAATCTAGGCCTCAGAGACTGAGCTAGGAAATACTTATACATATACACTTCTTGACATATGACTACATCCTAATAAAAGGTTTCAGGGTAGATTTCTGTATAATTTGAGTTGAAAATGAGAGACAATTTGATTTTATGATTCTAGTTGGTAAAATGTGTGTAAAGAGGTCATTGAAGCCCAGCCAACATGGCTCAGTGGTTGAGCGTTGACCTGTGAACCTGGAGGTCATGGTTCAATTACTGGTTAGGGCACATGCCCAGGTTGTGGGCTTAATCCCCAAGTGTGGGGCGTGTAGGAGGCAGCAATCAATGATTCTCTCTCATCATTGCTGTGTTTATCTTTCTCATCCTCTCCCTTCCTCTCTGAAGTTAATAAAAACATATCCTTTAATCAAGGATAGGGTTTGAATGCCTTGTATGATTTCTTTAATAACTCAAAAATTAACCTGTTTATGCCCTGGCTGGTTTGGCTTGGTGATTGGAATGCTGAGCCATGGACCAAAGGCTCTGGGTTCAATTCCTGGTCAAGGGCATGTCTGAGTTGCAGGCCCCATCCTGGTTCAGGTTGGGATGTGTGCAGAAGGCAGCCAACCAATGTGTTTCTCACATTGATATTTCTCTCTTTTTCTTCTCCCTCCCTCCCTCCCTCCCTCTCTGTCTCTCTAAAAATCAATAGAAAAAAAGTATCCTCAGGCAAGGATTAAAAGAGAAAAAAGAAACAAAAAGAAATAACCTGTTTTCAACCTAAACCGATTACTAATGAAACAAAGAGTGGCCCTGAGCCTTCAGGGTGAGTGCATGTACCTGTATATCTATTTTGTCATGTGCCTGTGAGATAGAAGGATTTGGAGATATTATATCCATTCTACAGACGGAAATCAGAGAAGACCCTTAAGGTCTTAATTATAGTCTTACTAGGACACGTCTTTTGGTTACTAGTTTACTTTATGTCCTACATTCTCTACTGCTTTGTGATTAAGTGCAGTTTCGGAGGACAACCTCACCATTTTAAGCAATAAATACGTTTTACACTCTTTCTTTTGGTGACTGCAATTATCCTGCCAAGGAGTCCACCTCACTAGGCTTTCGAAGCTAATTAGTATTTGAAGTTGTAAGAAAATATCTAGTCCTAAAACTTAGGGGATTTGTGTCCTATGTACCTTTATAGTTCTTACCAAGCCGAGGGTCATCTGCATGGAATTAGGAATGTTCTTTTATTTTCTTTCCAGGGACAGTCCATGGTTATCCATCAGCCTAACTTACGGTGTAATTGCGTTGCAATTTTCCCCTGTAAGAAGTCGTTGGTATAAAGTCAAGGGAAATGCTGTGTGATGTTGGAATTTGTGAGATTGGGCCAGTGGTTCTGTGGAAGCTGGAGATGGCATGTATAAGTATTAATTCACCACAGATGCATAGGCTTCCTTTTTGAGGGAACTTAACATATGTTAAATTCACATGTACTCTTCCTTCAATGAAGGAGCAATTCAAGGTAAAGCTGTGGAAGAATTTCTTCACTGCAGGGGTGGGGTTGGGGGTGGAGGAGGTGGGTTTGGGCAGCCTAGCTAGGGTGAAGTTGCCTTATTGTATGAAAAGAAAAATATTTTTCAAAGCTTTGTGTTTACATCTTAAAGTTTACTCAAGTGAAAAAATTTTAAGTAAAAACAGGAAGTAATAGATGCAAGAAAATGGAAGAGAGATCCAGGAAGTATAAGAGAGAGTGGATATTTATAGTTGTTTTTTTAAATAAAAGTAAATCTGTAAAACACTTGAACACTCTTAAAACACTTTAAACTTATTTGCTCCTAACATTATATTTTAGTGAGATTGACCCAGGAGACTTTTTAAGTTCTGCATTCAAAAGAAGGAGGAAAACATTCTTGAATCATAGTTGCATTGTGGGTTAACTACATTCATTTAGGGTGACTCTTCTTTGTTTAGTAAGTGTACTTTATATCTTTACCAGGTACTATTCACAAGATGCTTTTAGAAGTGGAGGCCTGATATTTTTTTAAAAAATATTTTTTTTATTGATTTCAGAGAGGAAGGAAGAGGGAGAGAGAAATAGAAACATCCACGATGAGAGAGAAACATGGATCGGCTGCCTCCTGCAAGTCCCCCACTGGGGATCGAGCCCACAACCCGGGCATGTGCCCTTGCTGGAATCGAACCTGGGACCTTTTAGTTCACAGGCTGATGCTCTGTCCACTGAGCCAAACTGGCCAGGGTCTGTCATTTTTATATTTTATTTTTTTTTCATTTCGTTCCACGGTGAGTGAGAAAAAGTGATTGGATTTTATGTGTAACTGAGAGCAATTTATTATACTTTATTCTCTTCATTGTATACACAAGGCATATTTCTGCTTATGACCACTACATCAAATCTCTTGTTGGTTTTATAGAAGACCTTTCTTAAATTGATAACATTGGTTAGTGGTTTTTTTTGGAAGAGTTCTGTGTGATCATCTAAACTTGGGCTGAAAAAGTAAGGCATAAATATAGGAAATTTTTCTACCATTTATTGTTGTTATAAAAAATTAGTATTTATTTTACAAGCTCTTATCTTGGTAGACTGCCAAGAAATTCAATCTCATTCATTACTAAGGCTTTTTCCCCGACACACTGATCACCAGAGGTTTTAAGGGTCCTCCACAGTTGGGACATTACATTCATCAGTCTTTAGTTTTGTCTGCTTATTTCCTAAGTCACACAGCAGCATTGTCACTTCTGTTCCAAGACTGTACACAGTCTTTCCCCAAGGTGTCCTTTGATATGATTCTTAGTATTCTATGCCCATCACTCTTCTACACGTTCTACCTTTAAGACACATCAGAGGGCTTGTCATTTGGGGAGAGAATGTGTGGGTGCATTTATGTGGACATTAGCTATGGATCCTCAACTTTTCAAGAGAAGCACTCTTACTTCTTCCTCTCCAATCTCAAAGCCCCTACCTGCCTGGTCTCTTTTATGAAATGACCCCAGTAATCCCTTTAATGAGTTTAAGTTTTTGAAGATAAAAGGCAGGAAGGGCTGTTATCTTCTGGGTCCCCAATAGTTTGCTTTATATTTGGGTACAAAAACACTTGAGGCAACACAAGGGGTCACATAAGCTTAGAGGTTTCTAAGCCTTTTATTATTACTAGTGTTTATAGCCTTTTATTATTACTGGTTTTCATTAAAAACTAGTAATTATTATAACCTTTTATTATTACTAGTTTTTATTAAAAACTTTATTTTTAAGAGTAGTTTTAGGTTTACAACAAAATTGAGAGAAATGTGCAGTGATTTCCCTGCCCACACATGCATAGCTTCCTCATTAGCAATACCACTCACCAGAGTGGTATATTTTTTACTAAGGATGAACCTACATTGACACATCATAATCACCCAAATTCATAGTTTACCTTAGGGTTCATTATTGGTGTAGTACATTACATGGGTTTGGACAAATATATAATGGCATATATCCATCATTATAATGTCATACAGGAGATATTTACTGCCCTAAAAGTCCTCTGTTTTCTGCCTATTCTCTACACCACACTACCTCCGTAATCATTGATATTTTTATTGTCTCCATAGTTTTGCCTTTTCCAGAATGTCATATAGTTTATATCATACAGTATGTAGTCTTCTCAGATTGTTTACTTTCACTTAATATTATACATTTAAGTTTTTTCCGTGTCTTTTTTATGGCTCAATAGCTTTTTTTGAACACATTGCTTTTATTTTTTATTTTTTATTATTGCTTAAAATACTACAAAGAGTAGTATATATGTCTCCTTTTTTCCCCCCTTGACCTTCCCCCAGCCTCCCCTACCCCACAGTGTTTTGTGTCCATTGGTTATGCTTATATGGATGCATAAAAGTCCTTTGGTTGATCTCTTTCCCCTCCACCCCAACCCATCTCAGCCTTCCTGCTGTAGTTTGACAATCCGTTTGATGCTGCTCTGCTTCTGAATCTATTTTTATCAGTTTATAATGGTCTTTATTATCCATAAATGAGTGATGTCATGTGGTATTTTTCTTTCATTGATTGGCTTATTTCACTTAGCATAATGCTCTCCAGTTCCATCCATGCTGTTGCAAATTGTAAGAATCCCTTCTTTTTATAGCAGCATAGTATTCCATTGTGTAGATGTATCACAGTTTTCTAATCCATTCATCTGCTGATGGGCACTTACGCTGTTTCCAAATCTTAGCTATGGTGAATTGTGCTGCTATGAACATAGGGGTGAATATGTCCTTTCCAATTGGTGTTTCTGGCTTCTTGGAATATATCCCTAGAAGTGGGATCACTGGGTCAAATGGGAGTTCCATTTTTAAGTTTTTGAGGAAACGCCATACTGTCTTCCATAGTGGTTGCACCAGTCTGCATTCCCACCAGCAGTGCACGAGGATTCCTTTTTCTCCGCATTCTCTCCAGCACTTGTCTTTGGTGGTTTGTTGATGATAGCCATTCTTACAAGTGTGAGATGGTACCTCATTGTTTTGATTTGCATCTCTCAGATGATTAGTGACTTTGAGTATGTTTTCATATGTCTCTTGGCTTTCTGAATGTTCTCTTTTGAAAAGTGTCTATTTAGGTCCTCTACCCATTTTTTGATTGTATTGTTTATCTTCCTTTTGTTAAGTTCTATGAGTTCCCTATAAATGTTGGAGATTAAACCTTTATCAGTGATAACATTGGAAAATATGTTCTCCCATGCAGTGGGCTTTCTTTTTGTTTTGTTCATGGTTTCTTTTGCTGTGCAGAAGCTTTTTATTTTGATGTAGTCCCATTTGTTTATTTTCTCTTTAGTTTCCCATGCCCTTGGAGCTGTGTCGGTGAAGAAATTACTTCAGCATATGTCTGAGATTTTGTTGCCTTTAAATCCCTCTAGTATTTTTATGGTTTCCCATCTTATATTTAAGTCTTTTATCCATTTTGAGTTTATTTTTGTGTATGATGTAAGTTGGTGGTCTAGTTTCATTTTTTTGCATATATCTGTCCAATTTTCCCAACACCATTTATTGAAGAGACTGTCTTGACTCCATTGTATGTTCTTGCCTCCTTTGTCAAATATTAATTGAGCATATTGGTTCAGATCAATTTTTGGGTTCTCTATTCTATTCCATTGATGTAAGTGTCTACTCTTGTGCCAGTACCAGGCAGTTTTGAGAACAGTGGCTTTGTAATACAGCTTAATATCTCATATTGAGATCCCACCTACTTTGTTCTTTCTCAGGATCGCTGTAGCTATTCGTGGTCTTTTTTTATTCCAGATGAATTTTTGGAGAGTTCGTTCTAGGTCTGTGAAATATGCCATTGGTATTTTAATGGGGAGTGCATTGAATCTATAGATTGCTTTGGGTAGTATGGACATTTTAATGATATTGATTCTACCAATTCATGAACATGGTATGTTCTCCCATCTGTTTATGTCTTCCTCTATCTCTTTTTCAACGTCCTGTAGTTTTCTGAGTACAGATATTTTACCTCTTTAGTTAAGTTTGTTCCTAGGTATCTTAATTTTTGTGGTGAGATGGTAAATGGGATTGCTTTTTTAGTCTTTCTTTCTGTAAGTTCACTATTGGTGTATAGAAATGCCATAGATTTCTTGGCATTAATTTTGTATCCTGCTACTTTGCCGAATTCATTTATTAAGTCTAATAATTTTTTGGTGGAGTCTTTAGGGTTTTTTATGTGCAATATCATGTCATCTGTGAATAAGGACAGTTTTACTTCTTCTTTCCCAATTTGGATGCCTTTTATTTCTTCTTGTCTAATTGTAATGGCTAATACTTCCACTACTATGTCAAACAGGAGTAGTGAGAGTGGGCATCCCTGTCTTGTTCCTGTTCTTAGGGGAAATGGTTTTAGTTTTTCTCCATTGAGTATGATGTTGGCTGTGGGTTTGTCATATATGGATTTTATTATGTTGAGGTATGATCCTTCTATTCCCACCTTGCTGAGAGTTTTTATCAAAAATCTGTGTTGGATTTTGTCAAATGCTTTTTCTGCATCAGTTGATATGACTGTGGTTTTTATCTCTCAATTTGTTTATGTGATGTACCACATTTATTGCTTTGTGGATATTGTACCATCCTTGCATCCCTGGGATAAATCCTACTTGGTCATGGTGTAAGATCTTTCTGATGTACTGCTAGATCTGATTTGCTAGGATTTTGTTGAGAATTTTGGCATCTATGTTCATGAGGGATATTGGCCTGTAATTCTCTTTCATTGTGTTGTCTTTATCTGGTTTTGGTATTAGGGTAATGTTGGCTTCATAGAAAGAGGTTGGAAGTGTTCCTTCCTCTTGAATTTTTTGGAATAATCTGAGGAGGATAGGTTTTAGTTCTTCCTTGAATGTTTGGTAAAACTCCCTTGTGAAGCTGTCTGGTCCCGGGCTTTTGTTCACTGGAAGCTTTTTGATTACTGCTTTAATTTCTTCCATAGTTATTGGCCTACTGAGACTTTTAGATTCTTCCTGATTGAGTTTTGGAAGGTTGTATTTTTCTAGGAATATGTCCATTTTCTCCAGGTTGTCCAGTTTGTTGGAATAGAGTTGTTCATAATATTTTTTAACAATCCTTTGTATTTCTGTGGGGTCTGCTGTTTTTTCTCCTCTTTCATTTCTGATTTTGTTTATTTGGGTCCTCTCTCTTTGCTTCTTGGTGAGCTTGGCTAGAGGTTCATCAATCTTGTTTATCCCTTCAAAGAACCAGCTCTTGGTTTTGTTGATCTTTTGTATGATTATTTTTTTTTTGGTCTCTATGTCATTTATCTCTGCTCTGATCTTTATTATTTCCTTCCTTCTGCTTACACTGGACTTTTCTTGTTGCTCTCTTTATAAATCTTTGGGTTGTAGGGTTAGGTAATTTATTATTGTTGTTTCTTGTTTTGTTTTTTGTTTTTTTTGTGTGTGTTTTTTTTGCAGTAGGCTTGTAGAGCTATGACCTTCCCTCTCAAGACTGCTTTCACTGTGTCCCATAGGTTTTGGATTGTTGTATTTTCATTGTCATTTGTTGCCATGATGTTTTTTATTTTTTCTTTGATCTCTGTGGTAACTCAGTCATTGTTTAATAGCATGCTATTTAGTCTCCATGTGTTTGATTTTTTTGGATTGTTTTTATTGTAGTTGATTTCCAGTTTTATGCCATTGTGATCTGAGAAGATGCTTGATATGATTTCTATCTTCTTGAATTTGAATAGACTTTGCCTGTGACCCAATATATGGTCTATCTTTGAGAATGACCCATGTGCACTTGATAAGAATGAATATTCTGTGGCTTTGAGGTGAAGGGTTCTGAAGATGTTGGTTAATTCCATCTGATCTAGTGAGTCATTTAGGATTGATGTTTCTTTGCTGGTTTTTTGTTTAGAGGATTTTTCCAGTGGTGATAATGGAGTATTAAAGTTCGCCACTATGATTGTATTGCTGTCAATCTCTCCCTTGATATCCCCCAGAAGTTTTTTTATGTATTTGGGTGCTCCTATATTGTGTATGTATATGTTTACCAGAGTTATTTCTTCTTGTTGGATTGATCCCTTTAGTATTATGAAATGGCCTTCCTTATCTCTTTTTATGTCCTTCACTTTGAGAACTAATTTGTCAGATATAAGTATTGCTACCCCAGCTTCTTTTTCATTTCTATTCGCCTGAAAAACCTTTTTCCATTCCTTCACCATCAGTCTGTGTGCGTCTTTTTTTCTGAAGTGGGTTTCCTGTAGACAGCAGATATATGGGTCATGTTTTCTTATCCACTCAGTTACTCTATGTCTTTTGATTGGGGCATTTAATCCATTTACATTTAAAGTAATTATTGATTGATAATTGTTTGTCACCATTTTTATTCTTTATCCCTGTGTTCCTTCTTCATTTCCTTTTTTTTCTTTCTTTTTATAGCAGACTAACATTTCTTGTGTTGCTAGTTTGGTGGTAACAAACTCTCTTAGTCCTTTTTTGTCTGTGAAGCTCCTGATTTCACCCTCAATTTTGATTGATATCCTTGCTGGGTACGGTATTCTTGGATTCAGACCCTTCCTTTGCATGACTTTGTATATTTCATTCCATTCCCTTCTTGCCTGATCTGTTTCTGTTGAGAAATCAGTCGCTAGTCTGATGGGGATCCTTTGTAGGTAACTTTCTGTCTCTCTCTGGCCGCTTTTAAGATTCTTACTTTGTCATTGGTGTTTGCCAATTTAATTATGATGTGCCATGGCATTGGTCTTTTAGGGTTCATTTTACTTTGGACTCTGTGACCTTCTTGGATATTTGTGAGTTTTTCCTTCCCTATATCAGGGAAGTTTTCTGTCATTATTTCTTCAAACAAGCTTTCTATTCCTTGCTCAGTTTCCTCTCCTTCTGGCATCTCTATTACATGGATGTTGTTTCTTTTTGTGTTGTCCCAAAGTTCTCTTAGTTTCTCCTCCTGCTTTTTAATTTTTTTTTTAGAAGCTACTCTGCTTGGGTATTTTTTCCTACCTTGTCTTCTAGCTCACTGATGCGACCCTCTGCTTTTTCTAGTCTACTGTTGATGCTTTCTATTGAGTTCTTTATAGCAGTGATGTCACTTTTCATTTCTTCTTGGTTCTTCTTCATTTCCTCTTGGTTCTTACACATATTGTTGAATTTGTCTTCCATTCTTCTCAAGCACTTTATGACCATTTTTTCTGAATTCCTTCTCTGACAGGTTGCTTGCCTCCATTGCGTTTACTTCCTTTTATGGTGATGCCTGTTTCTCTTTCATATGCAGGCTGTTTCTTTGTCTCCCCATGATCTCTCTTCTCTGGGTGTCTGGTTATGTAGTTCTCTCTCTCCTTTCCGTGAGGAGATGCAGGGCTCATCTGAATCCATGTATTTGCGAGATCCAGTGTTCCTGGGTTCCTAGCTGGTCCCTGGGTGCCGCTGTTACAGGGTCCCTGGATGTATCTGGCTCAATAGCTCTTGCTTTCTTTTCTCTCTCTCTTTCTTTGTCAGCACTAAGTAATATTCCATTGTCTAAATATACCACAAGGACATCTTGGTTCCTTCCAAGTTTTGGCAATTATGAATAAAGCTCCTACAAATATCTGCATGCAATCCTTGGTGTGGACATAGTTTTCAGCTCCTTTGGGTAAATGCTAAGGAATATGGTTGCTGGATCATAGGGTAAAAGTATGTTTAGTTTTATAAGAAATAACTTGGCTGTCTTCCAAAATGGTGTTTTAGATTCTTAACTAGAAACATATGAGCATTCCTATTGCACCATATCCTCACCAGCATTTGGTGTTATCAGTGTTCTGGATTTTGGCTGTTCTATTAGATATGTAGTAGTGTCTCATTATTTTAATTTGCATTTCCCTGCTGACCTGTAATATGAGACATCTCTTTGTACGTATATCTTCTTTGGTATAAAGTGCCTGTTAAGTTTTTTGGCCCATTTTTAAATCAAGTTGTTTATTTTCTTACTTTCACATTATTTTCCATTCTTCTTAAAAAATAAAAACAAAAGATATATTAATGTTTAGTGTTTGTTAGCATATCTCCTCTCAAAATATATTAGGAATCAAAGGTGACTTTGTTTTAGTCAACATGTTCTAAACAAAGGACAGTTCCTAATAATGTAACTTCTTTCCCAAAGAAACTTAAAGAAGTTGAGCCCAGCTGGTATTGCTCAGTGGTTAAGCATCAACCTATGAATGAGGAGGTCAGAGTTCAATTCCCGGTCAGGGCACCTGCCAGGGTTGTGGGCTCGATGCCCAGTTGGGGTTGGGGGGCGTGTCACAGGAGACAGCTGATCAATGATTCTTTCTCATCATTGATGTTTCTATCTCTCTCTCCCTCTCCCTTCCTCTCTGAAATAAATAAAATACATTTTTTAAAGTTAGAGAAGTTGAGCCAATAATTGAATTCAAGGTGGAAATAAATGGAGAAGAAGGAACCTCTTTGTGAAGTGCAGCCTTACAGAAGCAGGATCAGGCAGAAGCAGCTCTGTCATGCTAATCCTAGCTATATCATTTCCATACTACATGTCTCCTGGCATCTGCTCTTGCATACTTCTAATCCATTCTTCATATAGTGGACAGGCCTTTTAAAAACATAAATTGGGCACGTAATTTCCCCATTAAAAACCCTTTAATGCTTTCTTGTTGCACTTTTATAAAAATGTTCAAATCAGCAAGGAAGTGGCTGACATATTCAGTGATGAAATGTGTGTATTGGCCATCACACTAGGTAGCTCAGTTGGTTAGAGCATTTTCCGAATACACCAATGTTTTGGGTTCGATCACAGGGCAGGGCACATACAAGAATCTTTAAAAAAAAGAAAAGAAAGAAATATGTGTATTAAGAAAGAGCCACTATAAAAACAATATAGAAATATAATAAATATAAAAATGAGTATATGAAGCAAAAAGTGAGTAAAATAATAGAAACTTAACATCAGTTCTGGCATCAATACTATATACAGTATACTTCACTTTTTTGTGAAGGACTAAAATATTTAGATTTTGTTCAGTTCTAAAATTCTAAGGAGTTATGCTTTGTCTTTTTTGATGCTGAAAGAGGAAAAATATGTCAATATTTCAGACTAAATAATATTTTTAGTTTGCATATAATAGTTTAGTTGCTTCAAAAGCATATATAAATTGTCCCATATGATTTTCCAGATTTAAGCAGACCAAGAATAACTTAGTTTCCCAAGACTTCCTTTCATTATTCCATTTTGCCTGTTCTGAAGAATGCCATGTAAGGTATTTGGGATAGGATAATACAATATCTAAAAAGAAAAGTTTCCATTTTTAGTTTAATTTGGAAAATAAAAACAACTTAGAGATACTTATACTTGCTAATCAAGGTAAACATTGAAGAATTTTGCCATCTACTATCTAGTTAGAATACTTCCATGAATAGAGTCATGAAGATAGGTAAAAGATCTCAGTTGATTTATTTTAATTTCTAGAATATGCAAATAATATAATTTGAAATATACCAGTGGACTGAATAATGATTCTGAAAATTCTTCTTAACATTTGTTATCAAAATTTGTACTTTGTAAAATGGCATGTCTGGAAGTCCACATAAAAGAAAGTGGAAATCTAGAGGGAATGCAATTGAGAAAGCTCAGTAATAAATTCAATCATGCACATGTAACATTCTGCTATGTTTTTAATAACCTCTAAGCCGTAATTTTCTAATGGAATGAAATAACTCTGTCAGAGGCAAAATCAATACTTTCAAAGTACACACTAATGTTCTGTGAAATTAGAAATTGATCTCTTTTCCTTTCTTTTGTTTTCTTTTAAGAATAAATACAAGCCCTGACCGGTTTGGCTCAGTGGATAGAGCATCAGCCTATGGACTGAAGGGTCCCAAGTTCGATTCCAGCCAAGGGCATGTATCTTAGTTGCAGGCACATCTCCAGTAGAGGGTGTGCAGGAGGCAGCTGATCAATGTTTCTCTCTCATTGATGTTTCTGACTCTCTATCCCTCTCCCTTCCTCTCTGTAAAAAAAATCAATAAAATATATTTAAAAACAAAATAATAAATTCAGGTGGGTTTAGAAATTTGGATTATATATAATATTTGAAATATAAATCTTTTGATTATACTTGCTGAAAATGAATTTTAAATGTTATAATTGTGTTGTCATGTCTTCTTCCATATTGATAATAGATTAAAATGTAAATAGAGTCTTGATTCTTCAAAATATTATTACTAATCAGATAAGACAATTAATGTTTCAACATTTGCTAGCATGTGTTGCTCAAATTACAAGTTGAACAGAAATAATATGTATCAAAACTAAACACTGTACTTACCAGTTAAGAGGTAACACTATTATCTTCTAAAATGCTTTTGCTTAAAATTCATACTATTATGAACAACTTGTCTATATGCATGAGGTCTAGTGTATGATACAGTTCTCCCCCAACATGTAACAAATTGTTGACCATAAATCAAGCTGTTATACTAGCTCTGTGAATTAGCTATGAAAACATTTTTAGCTTTTAAGATATTTTATTTATTTATTTATTTAAAATATATTTTATTGATTTTTTAACAGAGAGGAAGGAAGAGGGATAGAGAGTTAGAAACATCAATGAGAGAGAAACATTGATCAGCTGCCTCCTGAACACCCTACACTGGGGATGTGCTCACAACTGAGGTACATGCCCTGGACTGGAATCGAACCTGGGACCCTTATGCTCTATCCACTGAGCCAAACCGGTTAGGGCAGCTTTTAAGAAAATTTAGATTGGTTCTTGTTGAGATTGTTAATTCACCCAAGTAATATTTATTAATTTCTTCCTCTATTTAACCCATTTGATCAGTTGTTGTTCTAATTGGTGTTGTTTGAGAGGAAAGGTGGATGTTCCTCATAAAATAGTACAGGAGTTTCTAACTCATTCCTTGGTTATCTATCTGCAGATTGAATGTTTGCGTTGGCACACATTCAAGATACTTGCTGTGCAGCAATTTCCATCACTACATTCTCTTCCATATTTGCTGCCATTAAGGCAGTGTGGTACATGATGAAGGGTATGGGCTGTCAGGTCTGCGTAGGTGCAAATCCTAGCTCTACCAGTTATTAGTAATGTGACCTTGGGAAAAATATTAATTTACCTGGAACATAACTTTTTTATTGTTAAATGTAGATGAAAAAGTTCTCGTAGGTGGCTTGAGAAACTAAGATGAGATGCTGTATAAAAAGGACTTAGAGCTATTCCCAGTGGGTAGTAGGAACAGCTCTCAGAAGGGTTTTGCATATATTTTTTCCCTTTCTCTACTCTGAGGCTATGTTAGCTTTGGGAAAAAGAAAAAAACGTGCTTTCTTCCCCAGATTATGGAGATGGTGCCTGGGATCTATCTTGACTCATAGGAATACCAGCCTTGGTCAATCACAAGAATAGAACAAAGGTTCAGAGAAGGAAAGAGGAGCTGTATGGCAGAGATAGGAATATCTAACCTAGAGGAGGAACCCAATTATCACTCAGTGACTTAGTGCACAGATATAATAAGGAGGGTCTTAAGGGAGATATCATCGCTGTAAATCTGATTTCTTCTACGCTGCTACTTCTGGTTCACCTTTTGCCTTGATTTAAGATGCTCTATGCTTTCATTCCATGTTGTTGTTGTATTTTCTTATCACTAAATGTTTACATGTTAGCTGGTAATTTGGGTTTTTAGAGTTGTGAAATTGTAGGTTCCCTTAATCAGAATTCGTGGAATTGGATTTTCTTTGGGAAATGACATCTTCTACAATAATGTGTCTGTGTTATTTGTCTATTCCTTTGTGCTACATACAGTAGCTGTCAATCTAGAGAGAGATGCTGTGGGCAGATAGACTGAGATGATTATTTAGCATGGAACTTAAATAAAAGTGTGCCGCTGTAGAATATTTGAACATTTAACTACTTTATAAAATGCCTTATAACTTAAAAATTAACAAATATTTCTAAATACTTCAAGTAGGCCACAGGAGGAGGGGAGATAGTGAGATACAGATGGGTGAACAAGTCAACCCAAAGTGCTCATAAAGTACTTGGTTGAAAAAAGTACAGTACACACATCCCATTACATTACCAGTATTTTCATATCTGAATCCTGAGCAAGATTTAGAGCTCCTTGTAGGCAGTTTGGGTTTCCAGTGTTCATCTGTGTTAAGCGAAGGAGCAAGGAAGCCGACCTATGATAATTTATCACCACGTGGCTGTGATGAAAGTTTATACCTCTGAGGTGGAAAGTAACGAGGGAGTAGAGTCCTTTCCCAGTGGTCTGGACTGTTTTCTCTGAAAGCACTGGTGCTACTTCTCACTCCCTTGGCACAACATTCGCTCTACATTGAGGAATAATGCCATGATTTAGTGTACAGCTGTCTCAGCGACCACTCTCTAGACAAGAATCAGGGCTTTTCATGAATTGCTTGTTTAAAGTCAATTTTATTTTGATTAAAGTGAAACATGTAGAGTTTTTAAACCAAATACCAGTAATTGTAAATACCTGTGGTAAAATAAATTACTAATAAAAAATATTTTATTTCCACCTTCCCAACTGATTCTCTCCTTAGTGGTCTTATACTACAGGAGATTTTTAATTCTAGACTCAGTGGTGTCAGATCTGGCCAATACCCTGTGAATGGAAGTGATGTGTGCCACGTCTGAGAAGGGACTTTAGGAGCCATAATGTGGTTCTTCCATCATTCCTTTCCTTCTGCTACAAAATTGGCATTTCCCAGCAAGGGGGCTGCTCCTTCAGCCTTGATCCTATCATGAAGATGCAGAGCAGACACTCATGGTGAAGGTGAGTGGGAATCCCATTCATGTTGTTGTCAGCCACTCAAATGTTAGGGTCACTTGTTACTGTAGCATAATTTAGTTAAGCTGTCTGATACAATGGCTTATAGTTAAAGTGCCATTAACTTATTGTCAAATCTGGATGCTACTGAGAGTTTAAGGAGGTTTTATGACCAATTTGCGTAAACTGGTTCTGTCCCAGCAACAAACAGTGGTTGTACGGCCAGCTAGTTGTCATGGAAACAGTGATATATGGGGTCATTCTGACTTTTTTTTTTTTTTGACACTCTCACCCTTCTTTGTTGGGGCCACTTTGTTGAAGCCTGGAATGCAGGAATTTCTTTTTCTTGACTGACTTGTTTGCTGAAGCATATCCTATAAAAGGGTGCATGGGGACACTCATTTTAAAAAAACATTTTGTGTCTCAACTGTCTCAATTTTATCTTCGTACTTGCTTGGAACAGAATTTTAAGTAGAAAACATATTTTCTCCTTAGGTTTTGAAGTATTACTCCACTGTCCTTTAGTTTTCAATGTTGCTGTTGTGCAATTTGATGCCACTTACACTCTCATTTTTCAGTATTGGCAGACTTTCTCGCTCTGGAAGCTTTTAGAATCTTCTCTTTATCCCTGGCAATTTGAAATTTTATAATGATGCATATTTTTTTATTGCTCTAGTCACTTTGTTGACTTTCAAATATAGACTCTTTCCTTTCAGTTCTGGAAAATGTCTTGTATTAGTTTTCTGAACTATTTCTCCCCACCAACCCCTCTGTTCTCTCATTTTAAGAACTATGGTTATTCATTGGTTATCCCAGATCAAATCTAGAGGGATTTTTTTTTAAACTCTCTTTACCATATTTCTGATTCTGTAGTTTTTTGTTTGTTTTACTTTCTTGGTGATGTTTTCTGTTTTAATGTTCAACCATTTGATTGATTTTTTAATTTTAATTTTGGATGATTTATGATGGTTTCTTTTCCTCTGATCACTAGGGGCCCAGTGCACAAAAATTTGTGCACTCAGGGAGATCCCTCAGCCCGGCCTGTGCCCTCTCACAGTCTGGGACCCCTCGGGGGATGTCTACCTGCTGGCATGCCTGGCCAGCCTGGGTGAGAGGGTGATGACTGTTTGTAGGCTGGCCAAGCCCCACAGTGGAGACCCTCACCCCATTGGGGGTGCCAGCCTGGGTGAGGGGCGGAGGGCCATTTTCAGGCTGGCCACAGCCCGTTCAGGGTTCGGGTCCCTACTGGGGTGCCTGGCCAGCCTGGGTGAGGGGTTGAGGGCCATTTTCAGGCTGCCCACAGCTCCCATTGACCCAAGGTCCTAGCCAGGCTGGCTGGAATTAGGTTTCTGGGGTTTATTTATCTTCTATAATTGAAACATTGTTGCTTTGAGCCGAAGCCTAGGCAGGCACGAAGCCTCCTGTTTGCTTCAGCTCTGTGGCTTCTATAATTGAAACACTGTTGCCTTTAGCAGAGCCCTGGCCAGCCTAGGCAGATAGTTTACTCCTGGTGCAACGAAAGCCTCCTGTTTACTCTAGCTCCGTGGCTGCCGGCCGCCATTTTGGCTGGATTAATTTGCCTACAGCCATTCTGATTGGCTGGCAGGCATGGCTTGACTGGTGGGTGTGGCTTAGGTGTCTCGGAGTGATGGCTAATTTGCATATTACTCTTTTATTAGATTAGATTGTAGGGTTTCCTCATATTTTATGGATGCAGTATCTATTCTTATCTCACTGAGGATATTGTTTATCATGTATTCGAAGTTTTCTCTGCTTTTGCTTTGTTTCTATCTCTTTATGGTTTTGTACAGCTGTTTTTCTTTATCTTTTTATTTTAGCATAGAAGAGTTAACGTGGCAGGCCAGGGTTGCCTAAACCCTGCACATTTCATAGAAAGGCCTTTTTTCAGGACTGGTCCTCGGCTGACTCCTGGAAGATAAATTCTGAGCCCTTAGAATATTTGCCTGATAATGTTGATTTTGTATGCCTCAGGCCTTGGGCCACACTATACCAGTGTGATCTCATAGTTTATGCTAACAGTGTGATTTATGATGAAAGCCTGGTTTTGCTCTGGGGAGAGATGCTGAAACCTGAGTAGCTGAGGTTAGTCATAAAGGTCCTGATTGCCTCCATGACTGACCTCTAATAAAAACCCTGGACACCAAGGCTCAGGTGAGCTTCCCTTGTTGACAGTGTTTATATGTGTCATCTGTTATTGCTGGGAGAATTAAATGCATCTCTCTGTGACTGTACTGGGAGGGGAAACATAGAAGGGGACATATATTTGTTTTTTTTTGGACTTTGTTCCATGTACCTTTTCCCTTTGCTGGTTCTAATCTGTGTCCTTTTATTGTAGTAAAATATTACCATGGGTGCATCAGCTTTTCTAGTCTTGTGAGTCCTTCTAAGGAATCATTAAACCTGAGGTTGATGTTGGAAATCCTCCATACAGAGGTAATTCTTAACTAACTTCATATTTTTAAGGGACTAAATGCACAATAGGTTTTCAGACCATGAAGATAGGGTTGTTTATTTTATTATAGGGCAATGCTTCTCAAAGTGTTAGTCAAGGACACTTGGGATCTCAGAGAATCTTGCAGGGTTTCACGAGCTTAGAATTATTTTTGTATTAATACCAGATATTATTTGCCTTTTCACTCCTAACATTTACACTGATGGTATAAAACATTGATGGATAAAACTGCTAAAGACTTTGCCATGAACAAAGGAAGGGGTACCACATGCTGTAGTAAAAGCTATGTTGGGCCCTAGCTGGTTTTACTCAGTGGATAGAGTGTCAGCCTGTGGACTGAGGGGTCCCAGGTTTGATTCCAGTCAAGGGCACATTCCTGGGTTGTGCACTCGATCCTCAGTAGGGTATATGCAGAAGGCAGCCAGTCAATGAATCTCTGTCATCATTGATGTTTATATCTCTCCATCCCTCTCCCTTCCACTCTGAAACTGATAAAAATATATTTTAAAAAATATGTTGGCTTCATTTAAGGTCGACCTTGGCAAAGTAGTAAAACTTAGAAATTGAGTACACATCTTTTAATATTTTGATGAGAAAACTGCCTACAGCAGTTTTGCTGCATACTGCAATACAATGACTGTCTTAAGGAAAACACTAATCTGAATTTAGAGTTGTAGTGACCATATTTTTTTTGACAGAAACTGTTTTTACTTGAAAGAATGACAAACTATGCTATTCAAACTTGAATATTTGACAGACATTGTCTTAAAAATGAATAAGGTGAGCCTGTCATTTTAAGAAAAGCAACTGTCAATATTTACTGCCAATGATAAAATTCAAGCTTTCAAGACAAATCAGAACTTTGGAAACCTTGTTTTGGCCACTGGGAACTTGACAGCTTCCCAGAATATACTTAACTAGAGGCCTGATGCATGAAATTCGTGCAAGGGGCTCGGCCTCCACCATCACTGCAGCCACCTCTGCCTTGGCTCCTGTAGCCATGGCTTGTCCAGAAGGTCATCCGGAAGGACGTCCAGTCTAATTAGCATATTATGCTTTTATTATTACAGATAGAATATTCTGATGAGGTTAATGGTAATGTTAATAAATGTAACTTTTTGATATTGTATAATGAAACATGTCAATAATTGAACGATTTGTATAGACCAGTGAGCAAAGATTTTCCAAATGATAAATTGCATGATGCTACAAAATCACACATGGGTAAAAGATACATTAAAATTGTAAGATAGAGTACAAGAAGTTCACTGGTTTCAAGTGCACGATTCTATAGTGTATCATCTGTATATTACATTGTTTGTTCACCACCCACACTATATGGTCTCCTGTCACCATATATGTGACCCCCTTTACCATTTTCTGTTTTCCCAACCTCCCCTTTCGGTGGTACAGTTTCAACCCCTATTATCTGAGAAGGCTATTAAAATACTCTTTCTTTTTGTAACTATATATTAACATGAGGCTACATTTTCTTCATATACTTCAACCAAAACAACGTGTTATAACAGGTTAAATGCAGAAGCAGATATGAAAACCCAAATGTATTTTATTTTGACAGATGTTAAAGAGGTTGCCAAATATACCACCCTTCCACTAAAACTTTGTCTTGGATAATATAGTTTCCATAAAAAATATGTTATTTATGTTATGAAATGGGCTTGTTATTTTGAAACAAATTAATAATATTTTTTAAAATTTCTAAAATGGTCACAATTGATAACTATAGCTTGCATAAGAGCTCTTTGGTGCCTCCAATAATTTTTATGAGTTTAAGGAAGTGCTTAGACCAAAAGCTTTGAGAACTGTTACTACAAGGCTAAGGAGAGGAGCAGGTCTTTTCGCTGGGCTGCCCTTACTATTTGTAGGCGCGTTTTTCTGAAATTGTTCATTTTCTTGCAAAGAGGAATCCCTCAATTCCTGACTTTGAGGTGTGTGATGGCATTTTGGAATTGGGTCAGATGAAGAGGCTTGCAAGTCCCTTTGAGCTTATCTCCTAATTTGCATCCCTGGTCACTGTCCTCTCCTCCATTTCACTTAAGCCAATGACTGTGAGGCTTTTCTGATTTTATTTCTCCCAAGAATCATCTCTGCTTGCCTGTCAGTTGGGAGAGGGAAGCTAGGTAGATACATAGTTCACTTTTTGTTGGTATTCTCTTTTTCTGGTCTGTCCTCACTGCTCCATCTACTTTAATCTTCTAAAAACTTATGCTTTCTTAGATGCTGTTGATTCTTCTCCTCATATCTTCGTAGGTATGTGGTAGACCGAATAATGCCCCACCTCCAGATAGTCACGCCCAAATCAACTTTCCCTTATGTGGCACAAATTGCGCAGGTGTGACTAGGTTAATGATCTCAAAACAGAAGAGTCGCCTGGATATCCAGGTGTGCCCCGTTGCAGTCACAAGTGTCCTTAACAAGGGGGAGGTAGAGGGAGATCGCTTGCAGACGGGAGAGAAGCAAATATGAACCTTTCCCTCAAGGAATGCTGGCGACCATCAGACACTGGACAAGGCAAGGAGAGGCCTTTCCTAGAGTCTCCAGAGGCCCTGCTGACATCTTGATTTCTGCCCAGTGATAGTGATTTCAAATTCCTAGCCTCTAGAATTTTGAGAGAATTAATTTCTTTTAAGTCACCAAGTTTATGGTAATTTGTTACCATAAATAACAACTTCAGGAGACGAATACAAGCATTTAAAAAATTTTTTTCCTTGTCACATTAGTGGGGCTTCATGGGGAAATGCATGTGGTCTGTATGCCAGGTGTAACCAGAAGCTTTTCAATGAAACCGCCATAAAGATGAGTCAAGGAGAACCAAGATGGCGGCATGAGGTATATACCTAAATGCACAGCCTCCACACCTACATTATAGAACTACAACTATTCAGATAAATGACTATCCTCGAGAACCAAGGGAGGGGAAGTGTTACATCTAGAAGGCAAGAGGAGTGCTTTGAGACTGAATAGCAGCTCCCAGCGCCGCCCAAACTGAAAGGTACGCACGAAACAGAGGCGGCAGCGCAGCGTGCGGCGGTGCAGGGGAAAGGGTGGCAGCGGCAATCAGGTCTGCGGCTCAGAAGATTATAAACTCCCGGGTCGCACTAAATGCAACGCGGGCTATAGGGCAACAGGGTGGCGGAAGACCAGTGGCTATTACTCACGTGGAGATTCGGGGACTGAGAATCGTGCTTAGACCCCAGGGCTTGGAGACGCCAAATGCGGTAGAAACTGCGGCATTAGCAGAGGGGACGCCATTGTGAGTCGCTCCACCCCCGGTGATTCTGAGACCCCGCCCCACTCCACCTACAACCCCGCCCAAGCTGTGCGCCTGCCTCCCTGCAGCACAACCTAAGGGTCTGCAGCTGAGACAGAACTCCAATAGATCCAAACTCCAAACAACGAGGAGAAAGGCCTGCAGATCATTTCCCCCCAGTGATACCTCCCAGTGATAACTACAACAAGACTGTGCACCCAGCTATCAAAGGCATACAACAAGAGTGTCCACCCCAGGTGTTGGGGAGGCTGAATCACTGGGCCCTATATAGGACACCTAGCACAGAAAGCCAAAATGCGGAGACTAAGAAACAGGTCACAAAAGACAGAAATGAAGGAACACAAACGACTGGATATTGAGTTCAAAACCACGGTTATCAGGTTTTTCAAGAAGTTTCTAGAGACTGCTGATAAATTTAGTGAGACCCTCAAGCATATGAAAAAGAACCAGCTAGAAATTAAGCATACACTGACTGAAATAAAGAATAATATACAGAGATCCAACAGCAGACGAGAGGATCGCAAGAATCAAGTCAAAGATATGAAATATGAAGAAGCAAAACCCACCCAGCCAAAAAAGCCAAAACAAACAAACAAACAAATGAAAAATCAAAAAGTATGAAGATAGTG
>PVJC01022508.1:0-27258 GCA_004026665.1 Murina feae
GAGAGAGAGAGAGAGAGAGAGAGAGAGAGAGAGAGATCCATTGGTTGCCTCCTGCCCCAACCACAGATCAAAACCACAGTCTTTTGGTGTATGGGATCATGCTCCAACCAACCTAGCCACCGGCCAGGGCAGTGCCACCCTGTCTTGACACTGCAGTTATATATTAGACTTTAACGTTAGGATGAGTGTCTCCTCCCAATTCTTGCTTCCAAAACATTTTTTGGCTATTCTAAGGCTTTTCCCTTTCCATATAAATTTTAGAATAAGTTTGTCTAGGCCTGCAAAGAAACTTGCTGAGATTTTGATAGGAATTGAATTAATATACATCAGTTTTAAGAAAAGATTATTGTTTTTTTCTTGTAGCAGAATTTTAGGGGAGCAAGGTTTCATCAAAGCAGCTCTAAAGTCTTACCTTATAAGAGGTTTTTTGCCTGGATATCCAGGGTATCCCAAAAAATATATATGCACTTTGAATGATTATGGTCAGTGTTTATTAACACACAGTTCATTTTCAAAATTTAAAAGAATATACAGAAATGACTAATTTTTTTGTAAATGCCTGTTTTCATACGGATGACTATTCTGGTCCAGGCACTGCTGATAACTTGAAGCAATGGAATCACAAACATCAAGAATCATTTTGTTCGGTATTTCATCAATTATTGCCGGTTTTTACCGTAAACTTTATCTTTTATGTATTCTCATTAAAAAAAAGTCTAGAGGCATTTCAGGATAAAGTTTCTTTGTTCAAAGCTTAATCTGGCTTCACCCATTATTTTAAATCAGTTAAACCTGAAAAGGAGTAAAAATTCAATGAGTTATCAGCTGTTAAATTGTGTATACATTTTTTGGGGACATCCTATATATGAAGTCCCAAGACTCATGGTAATCCATTAAAGGTTCTTAAACATGGGCATGACAGAATCAGATTTGAATTAGAGAGATGCAGCGAGTGGGGAGCGAATTGGAGGGATCCAAGACTAGAGGCAGATTAGGAGACTGACTCATGAACATCTGGAAAGGTACTTACGATTATGGAGCCAAGATGAGCTTTCTAAAAACAAATTTCTGCCCCAGGCACCTCATTTCCACTTTTGTCGATGCTGCTGGAGTGGTATATGAGAGAAATGACGAAGTCCATATTCCTGATCCTGCTCCCGCCGGCCACCCAGCTCTGTCCTGCCCCAGGCTCCTTCTCTCCTGTAGCTACTTGTTTTTCTGTTTGCTTCAGTGTCTTGAGGATTCACTTTGATGCTGGGCTTTTGCACAAGCTCTTTCTTCTATTAAGGTTGCCTTCCCACCCTGTCCCTGTTTCCAGGCTAATTCCTTAAACATTAAATCTCAGTTTTCTTAGGGAGGACTCCCCTAATCCCTAAACTAAATTAGATCCCCTTAAAGTGCTTAAATACCACTTGCATCATGCCCTTCCCCCTCAAACAGTCAATATCACTGTAATCACTTATTCCGTACCCCTCACATCCTTTTTATCTTTCCTTTGAGACTCAAAAGTTCTTTGAGGGCAAAAACATTGTCTGTTGTGCTTACCATTGAGAACTTAGAACGGTATGAAGTAGGTGTTCAAATAATATTTGTTGACTAAGATTGTCTAATAATAAATGTTCTGGAAATGTGTCAGAATGCAATGTTAAGCTAAGCGGATTGCTGATTTCGAGTCTCCCTCTTTGTCCTCTGCCCTTGTCCAGATTCTGGATACTTCCTCTTCGCTTTGGGGACAGCCTACATGAGTCTCTATTGCAACAGTAAGTTCTGTTTTCTGAGATGGGTATTGCTTTAATGCAGGGATCTACCAACTGAGGCCCAGCCCAAAGATGGCTAGCTACTTATTTTTAGAAATAAAGTTTTATTGGAACACAGACACATCTAACTCACTTCCAAATTATCGATGGCTACTTTCACACTAGAAAAGTAGAGTTGAATAATTGAAGAAACCAAAACCATATCGCCCATAAAGCTTAAAATGTCACCTTTGCAGATAAAATTTGCCAACCTTTGGTCTAGTATAAATACTTAAACTCATTTAAGTGATTTTTTTTCTATCACCTCATCTATATGTGGCTTCTTTTTCTCCTTACCAATCTTTTTTTTTTTAATCTTTATTGTTCAGATTATTACAGTGGTTCCTCTTTGGTCCCCCCCAGCCCAGTAACTCCCCTCCACCCAGTTCCCACCCCACCCTCTTCCCTTACACCCCCTGCCACTGTCCTCATCCATAAGTGTACAATATTTGTCCAGTCTCTTTCCACACCCCTCACGTCCTTTCCCTGCCCCCAAGAATTATCAGTCCACTCCCTTTCTATGCCCCTGATTCTATTATATTCACCAGTTTATTCTGTTCATCTGATTTTTTATTCACTTGATTTTTAGATTCACTTGTTGATAGATATGTATTTGTTATCACTTTGTTGTTCATAATTTTTATCTTTACCTTTTCCTTCTTCTTCCCCTTCTTAAAGAATACACTTCAACATTTCATGTAATGCTGGTTTGGTGGTGATGAACTCCTTTAGCTTTTCCTTATCTGTGAAGCTCTTTATCTGACCTTCAATTCTGAATGATAGCTTTGCTGAGTAAAGTAGTCTTGGTTGTAGGTTCTTGCTATTCATCACTTTGAATATTTCTTGCCAGTCCCTTCTGGCCTGCATAGTTTCTGTTGAGAAATCAGCTGACAGTTGTATGGGTGCTCCCTTGTAGGTAACTAACTGTTTTTCTCTTGCTGCTTTTAAGATTCTCTTCTTGTCTTTTGCCCTTGGCATTTTAATTATGATGTGTCTTGGTGTGGTCCTCCTTGGATTTTTTTGTTTGTTTGTTTGGGTTTCTCTGCGCTTCCTGGACTTGTAAGTCCATTTCTTTCACCAGGTAGGGGAAGTTTTCTGTATTATTTCTTCAAATAGGTTTTCAGTATCTTGCTCTCTCTCTTCTTCTGGCACCCCTATAATTCTGATGTTGGTATGCTTGAAGTTGTCCCAGAAGCTCCTTACACCATCTTTATATTTTTGGATTCTTTTTTCTTTTTGCTTTTCTGTTTGGATGTTTTTTGTTTCTTCGTATTTCAAATCTTTGACTTGATTCTTGTGATCCTCTAGTCTGTTGTTGGATCTCTGTATAATATTCTTTATTTTAGTCAGTGTATGCTTAGATTTATTGAGGGTCTCATTAAGTTTATCGGCGGTTTCTAGAAAATTCTTGAAAAACCTTAAAAACGTAGTTTTGAACTCTATATCCAGTAGTTTGCTTTCCTCCATTTCTGTCATTTATGATCTGTCTCTTTGTCTCTGCATTTCTGTGTTGATAGGGTGGCTTTCTGTGTTAGGTGTCCTATAGGGCCAAGTGGCTCAGCCTCCCCAATTACCTGAGGTGGACACTCTTGGTGCACCCCTTTGGGGGCTTTGTACACAGTCTTGTTGTAGTTATGCCTTGATTTCTATTGGTATCACTGGAAGGAATTGACCTCCAGGCAAATTGGCTGAGAATCAACTGTGTCTACGGTGGGAGAACTTCTGTGCTGGAGACACCCTTATGGAGCAAGATTTGCTTCATTGGCGTTTTGGTGCTCACTGAGTCTGCCCCCTGAGTGTGTCCCTTATGGATCTGAGGAGCTGTAATCTGGATGGTCCCACTCTGACCACTGGGTATACTGGCTCTTGGATCTCTAGGGAGGTGCTAATTTAGGCAGAAGCTACCCAGCAGGAGCTATGGAGAGACCTGCAGATTCCTCTTCTCTGTCTGGGGTTTGGAGGTGCCCAGATGAAGCCCAGCTGTGAAGCAATGCAGGCTGCTGTGGGGCCATGGGCCTTCTTTTGGATGTTCTGGATCTGTCTAACCCAGTTGTAGTTTTTAGATAATTGCAGATTGCAAAGGGCCAGGCCTTTCATATGCAAAAGCCTCTGCATGCAGCTTGGGTAGGGAGGGGTCTCAAGGGATCAATAGGGTGGAGCAAACAGTTATGGTTGATCCTCAGCCCTGTCTCAGTATCTTGTTGTAATTGCTGCAAGCACTGCCGAGAGAAAGCCGCTCTGGAACTCCTCCCACTGCCAAATAGTCCAGTTTCTCCCCGAATGAGTCTGGGTCCCCATAAACTTGCCCAGAACTGGAGTTCAGAGCCGTTGGGAGCTTGTGCCTCCCTTCAGATTGAAAAACACAACCGCATCCTCAGTCCTCAGTTGCCAGCCCTTTCCGCGAGCCCTTTCCGTGTATGCCTCCCTACCTCTGCACTTTACCTCCGAACCTCCTCTGTGTCTCAGTGTGCTTTTCTCTTTGTAGGATTTCCACTCAGCCAGCCTTCCTGTGATTCTGGGTGGTGTCTGTTTTTTCTTTTCGTTGTATTTTTAACTGGTTGTGCGAGGCAGTAATTTCAGGTGTTTACCTATGCCGCCATCTTGGTTTCTCTTCTCTCCTTACCAATCTTTTGTCGGCCTTTACAATTGAAAAATTTCTCCTATGTTCATTCCAGTGTTATTTACAATAGCCAAGATTTGGATTCAGCCCAAGTGCCTATCAGTAGATGAGTGGATAAAAAAGCGGTGGTGCATTCACACAACTTGACCATAAAAAAGAAGGAAATCTGCCCTAGCTGGTTTGGCTCAGTGGATAGAGTGTTGGCCTGCGGACTGCAGGGTCCCAGGTTCAATTCCAGTACAGGGCACATGCTCTGGTTGTGGGCTTGATCCCCAGTAAGGGGTGTGCAGGAGGCAGCCAATCAATAATTCTCTCTCATCATTGATGTTTGTTTCTATCTCTATCTCCCTCTCCCTTTCTCTCTGAAATCAATAAAAATATATTTTAAAAAAGATTTTTAAAAAAGAAGGAAATCTCACCTTTTGCAACAGCATGGATAGACCTGGAGATTATTATGCTAAGTGAAATAAGCCAATCAGAGAAAGACAAATACCATATAATTTCACTTATATGTGGACTCTAATGAACAAACTAAACTAACAAACTAAATAGAAACAGACTCATAGATACTGACAGTTGTGGGGTGGGGAAGAGAGAGGGAAAAGTTGGGGGTTGAGAGGATGGGTGAAAAATGAAGGGATTAGGTGAAAAAACACAACACAAAAACAGCCAAAAAACCCAGACACAGATGACAGTATGGTGTTTACCAGAGGGAAAGGGGAAGGGTAGAAAATGATAAAGGGGAGATAAATGTTGACAAAAGGAGACTTGACTTGGGGGGTGTCAAACACACAATACATACAGAGATGATGTATTATAGACTTGTACACCTGAAAGCCTATATAATTTTATTAACCAATATCACCCCAATAAATTCAATAAAAATAAAAAATTAATTTTTCTAATAAGGAATTCAGAACAAAATAGACAGCTGCTGCCTACTGTCATGTGCTGACAAATATCTTTTGCCTCATGCAGTGTCTCTTCCACATTTGGTTTCTTTATAATAAAGATCATTTATCAAAAACAAAAATTAATATTTTAGTTTTAGTTACTCAGTTAACATTTTTTTCTCTTCCAGTTTTAGTGAGATATAATTGATATACAACATTGTTTTTATTTAAAATATTTTAAATACATTTTTATTGATTTCAGGGAGGAAGAGAGATGGGGAGAGAGATAGAAACATCAATGATGAGAGAGAATCATTGATTGGCTGTCTCTTGCACACCCTATACTGGAGATCAAATCCACAACCCAGGCATGTGCCCTGACTGGAAATCAAACCATGACCTTCTGGGTTCATAGGTTGACACTCAACCACTGAGCCACGCTGTCCAGGCCATTGTATTTATTTTAGATATACAACATAATGATAGATAGAAAGATAGATAGATAGATAGATAGATAGATAGATAGATAGATAATCACCACAGTAAGTTTAGTTAATAGCATTACCTCTTCCACATGTGTTGTCCTTACTCTACACATTTGTAACAAAGCCCATTTTATTGCCCTTAGAATTTTTGTAAGTTGGATTGCACTTTCAGCTTACTTATGCAGGTTATATTCTTTCTTGAATACGACATTTCTTTATGGTCTTCTAAGACAAGAACTCACCAAAGGGCTGTCTTTGCAGCCACTATACTTTTTTTTCTTCAGCATCATTGGCACTTGTGTTATTAGAATTTTATTTTTGAAAGTTACTTATATTTCATGATTGGATCTTTGGATTATACCAATGAGTTTTTCCTTTTCCGTTAGATTTTATGTTTAATGTTTTGAGAGCATGTCAGAACAGATGAGATGCCTCTTCTTAGCAAGTTTGGACTCTCAGATGAGACTCCACTCCATTTCCACTCTTCCCCAACCATTCTCCACTTGGTCAGCATTGTAGGTTGAATTATGTCCCACACAAAGATATGCTAAAAGCCCTAGCCCCCTGTAACTTAGAATGTAACAGTTTTTGAAATAGGATCTTTACAGAGGCAATCAAGTGAAAATGAGGTCATAAAGGTAGGTTCTAATCTATATGACTAATCTATCCTACCTAATAAAAGGGTAATATGCAAATTAAACTATCACTCCATCACAAAGATGGCAGTGCCCATAGCCATAAGATGGTGGCGCCCAATCCTCTCAGCCCCACCGGAGTCCCCCCGTCCTGGGGAGTGGCTGCTGAGAGTGGGCAATGTGAGTGGCTTGGCAGAATGCTTGCTTTGTCGTCCTGGCAATTAAGCAAGTGTTCCACCATAGCCTTGGAGGGCCTCTGGGCAGAACAGGGTGCGGAACACTTGCATTATTGCCCTGGTGATGAGGCAAGTGTTTTGTGCCTGGCCTCGGATGGGTCTCTGGGCTACAGAGAGCCTCTGGGCAGCAGGCATGGAACAACCCAGCCCCGCAGAGAGCTACTGGTGCATGGATTCATGAGCAGGGCTACTAGTCTAATCTAACAAAAGAGTAATATGCTAATTGCATCACTCCACTACATCCCAAGCCACGCACACAAGCCAATCATAGCAACTATACGCAAATTAACCCAACCAAGATGGTGCAGTCACAGAGCTAGAGCAAACAGGAGGCTTCATTGTCCTGGCGATGGAGGAAGCTGCCTGCCTAGGCTGGCTGTGGCTTCTGCTCAAGGCAACAATGTTTCAATTATAGAAGATAAATAAACCCCAGATACCTGCTTCCAGCCAGCCTCGCTGGGAGCTTGGGTTGCTGGGGGCTGTGGCCAGCCTGCAAACATCCATAAGCAACTCACCCAGGCTGGCCGGGCACCCCAGCAGGGACTCCTATCCTGAAGGGAATGTGGCCAATCTGAAAACAACCCTCAGCCCCTTAGCCAAGCTGGCCAGGAACCCCAGCAGGACCTCCACCCTGATCTGGAACACCCTTCAGGGCAAACCAGCTGGCCTCCAGCCATGCATCAGGCCTCTATCCTATATAATAATCCTATGTAATAAAAGGGTAGCCCTGACTGGTTTGGCTCAGTGGATGGGGCGTTGGCCTGTGGACTCGACGGTCCCGGGTTCGATTCCCATCAAGGGCATGTACTTGGTTGTGGGCACATCCCCAGTGGGGAGTGTGCAGGAGGCAGCTGATCGATGTTTCTCTCTCATCAGTGTTTCTAGTTCTCTATTCCTCTCTCTTCCTCTCTGTAAAAAATCAATAAAAGATTTTAAAAAAGGGTAATATGCAAATTGACCCTAACAGCAGAACCACTGGGAATGACTGGTCACTATGACACACACTGACCACCAAGGGGCAGACGCTCAAAGCAGGAGTTTTCCCTGGTGGTCAGTGCACTCCCACAGGAGGAGCTCTGCTCAGCCACAAGCCAGGTTGATGGCTGCCAGTACAGTACAGTGGTGGTGGTGGGAGCCTCTCCTGCCTCCTCAGCAGTGCTAAGGATGTCTGACTTCAGCTTAGGCCTGCTCCCTGCTGGCAAGTGGACATCCCCTGAGGGCTCCTGGGCTGCCAGAGGAATGTTTGACTGCCAGCATAGGCCCGATCACCTGGGGAGCAGGCCTAAGCCAGCAGGTGGACATCCCCAAGGGTTCGCAGACTGCGAGTGGACACATACTAGGCTGAGGGACCTCCCTGAGTGCACAAATTTTTGTGCACCGGGTTTCAAGTGACCATTATAGTGGAATGACTGGAATGACCGTAATGATGGGTTGCTATGATGCACACTGAGCAGGCAGGCAGGCAGGTGAGTGGTTAGGGGTGAGTGATCCCAGATTGCAAGAGGGATGTCTTACTGCTGGATGTCTGACCTCAGGAATTGAGCCTAAACTGGCAGTAGGACATCCCCCGAAGGGTCCTGGACTGCGAGAAGGTGCAGGCCAGGCTGAGAGCCCCCCCCCCCCATGCATGAATTTTGTGCACTGGGCCTCTAGTGTCTTTATGAGAAGAGAAATTTGAACAGAGACAGACACATCACAGAAAGAACACCATGTCCCACCAGGAGAATCTTTCTCAGAAGCGGGAAAATGCTGACAGGTTGCTAACATCTGTCATATTTAAGAACACATCTGTCCAGTGAAGTATCCCCAGATATGCATGGCAGGACAGTCTGGGCTGAGGCGCCGCAACTGACCCTCAGCCAATCTGCCCTCATTCAGTCCCTGACTTTCTATCTTCACCTGCTTTCTCTTTATCTCCCCAATTTCTCTTCTGCTCAATTCAACTCGATCAGCCTCACAAACCACAACCATAATCATGTTGTTGGCCTGCAGATTTTCAGACTTTACCAAGTAGATTCTTCAAACTGGTGTAGCTCAAGTCTTACCAACAGAATTCTTTGGCACAGCCCTACATTCCCCTTTCCTCGTCCCTAACTGTTCAGGAAAGTCCTTAAAGGCAGGGAAGTTTATTCCTGGCTGGAATTAAATAACGAAGGGCTTCTAGAAATCTAGATGTCACAATGACAGCTGAAGAGCTGAAGACATGGGGCATATGACTGTGCATGAGAAGACCCCCACCCCCCATCCTAGGCATTGGACTTGCCTTTGATGTAAGTCTGACCTTTGGACAAATGCTCTCTTGAACTGCTGGGTTATATCTTCATATTTAATGAGCTAGCTATTCATCCTCTCAGGATGGCAGCTCATGTGTGAAACAAATGGTAAAGAGGAAAGGCAATCATTTCTTCTCCATGTGAAAGAGGAGATATGAATCCGAGGAGCACAATCTGGCTCTGAGTGACAGTAAATTACCAGCTGATTAGACAGCTGTAAATACAGGGAGTGAAGCCTCAACAGGCAGCTGGGTTCTGTAAGGAAGAGGGACAGGAGAGAGGGCAAAGTGGGGGCTGAGCATGGGCAGGGCTCAGCAAAGAGGAATAGTGGCGGCTCTGTGTGGCCAAGACTACAGACGCAGGAGGGATTTGTAGGAAGTATTCTGTAGATGGAGCTTGGGAGGAAGTGCAGCTCTCCTGGCACTTTGCTAGCCCCACCCACTTCCCCTGAGTGAGCCTGAAGGTGTTAAACAGCTTTGCATCTGGTAGGAGGTGTTTGTTCTTGCAACAAGGAAATGTCAATAATTTCTGTCCAGAGGGAAAAACCTGTTTTAGGTTATACTCAATTTGCAATTCTTACTTTCTACCGAAAAGCCAGGGATTCCAAAACCACTCTCATCCCAGCAGCCTACTGGGACAGGGTCAGCGTCCACACAGATCCCAGTGGGAGGTTCCATTCCCCCAAACAGCACCTGGCCAGTTTCTGCAGAGAATAAGCAGGGAAAGTAGCAAGCCTCCATGAACTGGGAACTGCAATTAGTAGTGGAGTTTGGGACAAGGAAGGACAGAACAGTGGAAAGCTTAGCCCTCCCCTGTGCACACAAAGAGAGATCCCTTCTCCCTCTGGCAAATATGAGGTGACTAGGGGCCCAGTGGCAGGGGTGGGAGCGTACTTAATCCTGGCCTGTGCTCTCTCACAGTTTGGGACCCTGGAATCCATTGGGGCACACAGCACACACGGAGGGCACACCTCTGTGTGTGCTGTGTGCCCCAATTACACCGATTTCCAGGCCTCAGCCTCAGGGACGGAGCTGGCTCGGATCCTCCGCCCCAAGGCTGCCCAGCTGCCTGAAATCCATCGCGGGGGGGCACTCATGGAGGCATGTGTGCCCGTGCCCCCGCGATCACGGATCTACTTCCAGGCTGCCATGGGTTGCTTTGGGGGCTGGCGGAGGTGCGGGGCGGCGGGTGGCTCGCTCCTCCCGCCTCCACCCCGCCACTCCTGTGTGGCCTGCAGGAACGCAACAGATGGCAGCGGGGGACACACAGCGGCAAGCCTCCATGTGTCTGCCGCCGCCATCTTGGCTGGGCTAATTTGCATACAGCCGCTCTGATTGGCTGGTGGGCGTGACTTACCCCGTCCCGGAGAAACGGTTAATTTCAATATTATGCTTTTATTAGTTAAGATAGTTCAGGGGCCTAGGAGGAGATTGGTTGGGGCAGCAATGGTGAGGGAGGATGGCTGTGATTTTTATTTTGGTGATGGGAGTAAATTTAGCAAAGAACAGACAGTACACGCCCTAATCCTATGGGTGTTATTGTTTCCATTGCTCTGAATCCTGCGCTCAAGCTTCTATAATCCCCAAGCAAGTCATTTGGGCGCTGTCATGGTCTAAGGAGAGAATATATGGATGGCATCTAGATTAAGGTGACCAGATTTAAAGTGGTACACCATTGACCGAGAGGGGGGGTATTCTTTTTTTCTTTATTTTTTCTTTATTTTTATTTTTTATTATTACTTAAAATATTACAAAGAGTAATTGGGACTTTTTTAAAATGCCGCAGGACACGGGACAAACTGTTAAAAATTGAGACTCTCCTGCCAAAAGCGGGACATCTGGTCACCTTAATCTAGATTCACTCAGCCACCAGCAACTCTCCCCACTGTCATTGGGTCCCAGCCCTCAGGCCCTGGATATGCCTCTCATTGGGGGACAATGGACCCAATGCCCACATCAGTTACAGTTTACATGTAGAAAGAACCATTCCAGTGTAACTTGTCAGAGGACATATAAGAAAATAGGTAAATACTATAGAGTAAATACAACGGCAGGGGGGAGGAGTTGGGAAAGAGGACTTCTCTGAGCTTGGATAAAGCCATTTCTCTAGGCAGCTCTGACTAATGGTATCATTAATTCCCTAATATGGAAGCATCTTAAGTTACAACACACGAGATGCTACTTGAAATTTATTGTGTAAATACCACATTTAAATGTTAACTGATACAATTAACTGTTTAATTAATGGATAGAGTTTTCATTCCCCATGTGGGGTTTGTCATTCTTAACAAATCTTGTGGTAGGATCTACAAAATTCAGGGATGAATAGCCTTAAAGCACCTGTGGATACACAAAACTGTCAGGGTAGTCAAGGTTCCTGATTCTGAGGGCAAATTCCAGGTAAGTAGTCCCTCTTGTCAAGTGCTTCTTTAACAACTCAGCTATCCGGATGTGACACCCATCACAAAGGCTAGTATAAAGGGGATTCCTAAAGGGGCACATATAATTTAGAGAAGAACTCAGAATTTTTAAAAAACTTGTTTGGGGCCAACTTTGGATGAGGACAGGTGTGAAACTGGATTCACATCATTCACAATTTATTGGTGAGAGGAAGTCACATGACTCGGAAAAGTAGGAGAGTACATGGCATCTTCGGTATTAACTGAAATGAAGATTAACATGCCAAATGTCCTGGTCACTGACTAAAAATAAGACACAGATTGGAGAACTAAAGGGTGTGGCTAGGAGGAAGTGGTGACACTGAAGAAAAGGCCATGAAATCAGGAGGCACTAATGTTGAGAGCTTGTCCCTCAATGGATAAGAACAGGGAAGGAGATTGAAGAGCAGGGAGGAAGTTTAAAGACCTCCAGTGGCCTCCTCTATTGCACCATCCACTTCTTGCCCACACTCAGCATGACTCCTGATGATACTGGTGAGAGGTGCATTTTCAATAACTCCTCAAGTTCATTTCATTGTCCTTTTCTGATAAAGCAGAGAGAATCAATTTTACTGAAGGAAACATTTGGTTCTCACAGACTCAAGAAGAACAGCCTACTTCTCTTAAGACTTCTCTATTTTTTTTTTCCTTGAAAATAAAAAGTGTATAAATTCCACAAAAGTTACAGTGGGCCCCGAAGGAGCCCATTTAGGGCATTGAGTTTCCTTAGATTCCAGGATTACAGGTGGAACAAAGTTTCTTAGTGAATACCGCACCAACTCCAGCTGCCCAGCTTTTCCACATAGAGCTTCTTCTCAGTAACCAGAAAAGAGATGTTGGCTGGAAGTGAAAATATAGGGTGTCCCCCAAAATATATACACACTTTAATAGCTGATAACTTACTTAATTTTCATTTCTTTTCAGGTTTAACTGATTAGAAATAAGAGTGAAGCCAGACTAAGCTTTGAACAAAGAAAATTTATTCTAAAGTGCCAGTAGACTTTATTTTTATGGGGATACATAAAATAGTGTGTATGGAACAATCCAGCAACAGTCAATTAATTGAGGACACAAAAATACCAAACAAAATGATTATTGATATTTGTGATTGTATTGCTTTGCAATATCAGCAGAGCCTGGACCAAAATGGTCATCAGTTTGAAAACAGGCATTGACAAAAAAATTCATCTCTATACACTCTTTTAAATTTTGAAAAATGAACTGTATGTTAATAAATACTGACTTTATAGTATTCAAAGTGTGTAAAAATTTTAGGGGACACCTTTTATTTGAATTATAATAAGGTATTTGAGTCAGTCTTTTATGATGTCAAGGATGAAAAATTGAATTTGTAACTGGATGTAAAGACTGTAATGAAATACTGTTAACTATCTTTAAAGTATTGCATTGGCTCATGTAAGCACCCCCTGTGTTAGGGACATCTAGGACATGGGCCTAGACGGTGTCTGTTTGAGGAAAATATAAGAATAGAAAAACCACACTGAGTCTTAAATGCCTTGAATCAGAAGTGATATCATCTTCTATTGGTGAGATGAAGTCACATGACTCAGAAAAGTAGGAGAGTACATGGCATCTTTGTTGAGAATTGTCTTTGCCACAGTGTGCTTACTGAGTCTATGTGTGTCATAAAACATGAATGGGTAGCTAATATTCCTGATAAAAATATTAACATTCAAAAATATCTCAACTAGGTAGAAAGATATATCTTAACTAACAAAAAGATAATTAGGAGGGTTCAATATGAAGTCCTGTTCCTAGGATAAAGTGAAAACGAGCCATTCTAGTACAAGGTGGAAAATTTCTTGCTTGACACATTGTAAATTCAACACACAACACAATCTGTGTGCTTAACCACTTGCTCAGAATGAATCATCAGAGCCTGTCAAAAAAATCTGAAATAATCATAGCAGCATTTAGAATAAAGCAGATAACAATTGCCTTACTCTCTTGGCTCACTAGACCACATCTGTCAGTGAGTTCAGCATCAGGGGCTACATTTACAGGAGATTTCTGAGAAGCTGGAATGAGGCCAGAAGAAGATGAGTGGGATGGTAAGGGTATTTTAAAGATATGGACTAAACTCTGGATCTGGAATTAAGATATCTAACTTTAAGTTCTGGATCTGCCACTCCCAGATGACAATGGGCAAAATCTATTCCCTACACAGCTGCACTCACCTTTCTAAACCTCATCTTCCTTCTGGGGAAAGAGGGAGATTTGGATTTGAATTTCTTGAAAGTTTGACATCTATGACATTACGCTGAGAACAGTTGAAGGCATCTAGGGATGGTAGCCTAGAGTAAGAAAGATTGAAAGGTCCATTTTTTTCAATTATTTGAAGAATTGTCATGAGCAAAAGAATTAGATTTGCTCTGTATTTCATGTGAAAATAGCCTATGTCCAGAGAGATGAGGATACAGAGAATATTCTGAATCTCTGGCATTTCTTGATGATGAAAGGCGCTTTCATGTAAGGCAGTGTGACCATTTGGCAGAAGTTAGGTATAAGTTCTATTCCAGCCCCTGACAACTATAATTGTACTAGGCACAATCATACACATTTGGGTGTGAATTGTATTAAAAATTAAATCATGGGAACCTGCATGTACTCTTAGGAATTTCTCCAAGTTTGCTCACCTTTAACCATCTACTCTGTATTCATCATTCATCAGCATCCTGGGTATCTTCTTGTTTAGCTCTGTATACTTTATTCTGTCTTCTTGCTCCTGAGATTGGGAAACTTACTTGGTCCTCCCTTTCCAAATTGTGACCTTGGCCCCTCTTTAAGACGTGACTTTTTCTATTTGCCTTTTGGCCCTTCAGACATAATTTTGGGCAATAGGTGTTACAATAAATGACTTTTCCTTGCCAACAGAACAATGTGCAATTAAACTGCCACCCAGTTGGTCCCCATCCTGTATAATAAAAGCCTAGGTAGGAGGTATCGTGTGACATTGTCACAAGATGGCCACCACAAGATGGCTCCCCCATGTCATCACAAGATGGCCACCACAAAGATAGTCATCACAAGATGGCCACCACAAGATGGTCACCACAAGATGACTGGCAGGGGAGGGCAGTTGTGGGCGACCAGGCTGGCAGGGGAGGGCAGTTGGGAATAATTGGGCTGGCAGGGAAGGGCAGTTGGGGACAATTGGGCCAACAGGGGAGGGCAGTTGGGGGCAATCTGGCCAACAGGGGAGCAGTTAGGGGGTGATCAGGCAGGCAGGCAGGCGGGTGGTTAGGAGCCTAGAAGTCCCGAATTGTGAGAGGGATGTCTGACTGCTGGTTTATTGGGCCTAAACCAGCAGTCAAACATCCCCCAAGGGGTCCCAGATTAGAGAGGGTGCAGGCCAGGCTGAGGGACATCCCTCTCCCTCCTGTGCACGAATTTTGTGCACCAGGCCTCTAGTATGTCATAAGAGGGATATGGAACACTTCTTGTTAGGGCTGCATGGAAGAACCCTAAATTGGGAGGAAGGTTGGACTTCATGATCACTAATACTCCCTTTTATTCTCAGACTCTATTAATTTTTTATTTATATTTGTTTGTGTTCATAGGGTGGGCAATACATAGGAAGTTTTTAATGATTCTTTGCCAGTGATAATGCACTTTGAAGAATGCCACCATTCAGTAAGTCACATATATGTGTAAATACTTCTGCTCCTTGATTTTGGCACTGAACTACCTTCAGCAGAGCAAGGGCAGCTATTGGAGCAATGGAGATGAGCTAATGCTGCTTCATCTATCTTCTCTTGTCTGGTGTCCTATGTAACCAAAGGGAGCCTATAAAGTACAGCCAGCTAGAGAGGAAGAGGAGGCAGCATTCATCATGGACCAATCTGATGCCAGTGGCTCAGATGATGAAACCATGGCGTTGGTCTCCTTGGCCTTTTGAGTTAACCAGGATGCAATGATCTTTAAAGTCTTGCAGGGAGGAAAACATGTTCACAGTTGAGCTGACTCTAGAACGATTCTATGTCAGTGGAAACTAGCAGAAAGCTAGGACCCTGGCAGGCAGATGTCCTTGTATAATGGCTTCGCCCTTCATAATGGTCTTTGGAAAACCCCCCAAATCATATCACTCTACCAATGCTTTCCAACTGTACTTATAATAAAATCCAAATTCCACATCATGGATTAAATGGTCTACATCCTGCCCCTCTCTCTAACCTCATCCCATATACTTATTCTAATATTTATTTCGTTAGGGCAGAAACCTTTTCTGGTATCAGGCTGCATCTGCAACATTGAAAACAGGACTTTTCACATGCTTTAATAGCTATTTGTTGAATAAATGAACCCAGACTGGACTTCTAAAGAACTTTATTAAGTTCATATGATGAAACCTCTCATCACTAAATTCTTAAGAATAATCCTTATTTAGAAATTCCATTCCCATCATACTTTGGGGATGAAAAGCATTAGTTTGATTAATGAGAGGCGAGCTAAAGAAGTAAGTGAAGGATAATGTCATGCTTAGTTCAAACTCCTTGGGAGAATTTGGTTTGGAGAATGGAATTACCCTGCTTGGATTCTGCTCAGGACACCAGGCTGAATTATTGAGTAAGAGTACATTAGGAAAATGAATTTGGCAGTTGACAAAGTATTTTCTTTATGTGGAAGTAAGTGAGCTTGGATTTAGCTTCTTTTACAGGCTGGTTTTCTCTGGCAGGGGCAAGAGAAGATACTCTGAAGGAGCCAAGATTTTGGAATGACAGCAGCCATACCAGGAAGCCTGTGGGTGGCTGTAGAGTGTCCATTTCTCAGCATCCATTAGCGTAGGCACGCGATGGACCAAATCCGCTTTTTGTTTTTCCAGTGTTGGCCTTTTCATTTGGGGAATCATCCATGATTGTAGCTGACTATATTCCAAGATTCATGAGCTTAGACACCTGAACCAAATCCTTATGGACAAAAATTAAATCTTTTTTCTCCTCCCCCCATTTAACGGTCTCAAATTGTTAATGAATGAGTCAAATGTTCAATATCTTTTCCACAGAAACTGACTTAGGAAAAGCTAACACAGTTCATCATACCATTTCTCAACTAGTTCACTGTGACATTCTGGGATTTTGAACAGACAATTTTTTCTGTGTCAAGCCGTCCTAGGTTAGCTCATACCCCTTCATTTGTTTTTGACAAGATAGATGAAGGACAGAGAGATAGCACAGCAGGATGCAAAGGAGAGAGTGGCTGGGTGAAAGGGGTATGTCTGACATCGGGAGGGAGGGTGCGGGTGGAGCGGAGGGCAAGATGGCAGCGTGTGGTAAGAGGCCTCTTTATCTGCATAGCCCTGTATTCCAGTCCCTAAAACTGAGAATTTAAACAGTGAAGGCCTGCTTTACATTATTTGTGTTCTCTGCTAATAAGATAATAAATGATCACCTCTACTGTAAATCCAAATAGAGTATATGAGGCCAGTCATGGTGGGATTTGGAGGAAACGCTCCCAAAATTCTTCCCCACCAATCTGGTGCATCAAGCTCTACTTACATCCTTCCTTTTGTGTAAAATCCCGATCTCTTTCACTCTGGCCAGTGTTCTCAGCATTAGAGCATCAGGCAGCACACTGAAGGGTCTCGGGTTGGATTCTCAGTCAAGGGCAAATACCTGGATTGCAGGTTTGGTGCTGGAGGCAATCAATAGATGTGTCTCTCACGGCATCTATGTTTCTCTCTTTTTCTCAGTCTAAAAATCAATGGAAAAAACATCCTCAGGTGAGGATTAACAAAAAAAGCCCCACCACTCAAAGACCCTGAGAAAATGCTGGTGTTTCACCTGGGAGGGGTGGGCCGAGGGGTGGGCAGCAGCCATTGCACTCACAGTAGAGAGCTCTGGGAGGCAGAACAGCAATAAAAGACAACTGTTGGGGAGCCAGCCAGGTGAGTCAGCAGAGTGGTTGTAGTGAGCTGCACCATGGCCATGACTTTACTGCTCTTCACTTCTCTCCCTCAAATCTCATGCACGGATGTCTCTCATGGCAGTAGGAATGGGAAATGAGCAAGGAAGGGAATTCTGGGAAATGCAGTTTGATCTTGTCAAGTTGACACTTACCAAGCCACCATTGTAGGTCATATCCTGTGGCCTTTCCATGACACCACATTGCCTCTCTGCAAATGGCCTTTTAAGTTACTTGTTCAAAATTTAAATCCATTGAAGGCATTCTTCCGAGTTCAACCTAGTTTGAGTTTTAATACCACAGGCCTCCAGCAGAGCTGGCTATGGCAAGGGGGCAGCATGGAGGAGGACTAGGAGGTTAGCATCTTCTAGAGGAAATGTTGAAGTCCAGCTGCAAAGGAAAAGGGCCTCATCCTTGGGGTGTATACAGTAGGGGTCAGGCATTTGCTTTTCATGTTCTCCTTTGTTGGCGAGCACAAGAGACTTGGTTTGTAAGGAGGACATTCTGAGAAAAGGGAAGTGTGTGGAAGGCCGCCTGCCCGATTTGTTGGAATTCCGACTTAGGGGAGACTTGGGGAGTGTCGGCCGCATCCCTGATTATTCCTTGACCTTTACAAACAGGTCTGTGCATATGCAGACCCCCCAGGTGTTTACTGGAATCCTTATGCTTCATCCCTGGATGCCCTTGCCTAGAGGACAATGTAAACACAGGTGTCCTCACAAGATTACTCACCTACTGATTGTATCTAAAGATAAAAATTCCAGTAAAAGCCTAACGTGGCAGGCAATCGAGGCTGCCTGGCTTCTTTAGCCGAGCCATCCCTTAGCCCTCACCCCACAGTGAAACTGTGTGGAGTAATCTGTTCATCACTCGCTCAGGGGCTGCTGAGCCGGCACTCCTGGACCTACCTCCTTCTCGCATAGCAGACACCAGGTATAGTCATGCAGTTTGAGGTCTGGCCCAGGGGGAGGGATGAGAATGGATGGACACAGAGCCCTGCTTCTCACCAGGCTCAGAGATGCTTTAGCCTTGAGGGATGAAAGCTGTGCATGTAGGACATCTCTTCTTACGTTCCTGGATCCTCACTAACTCTCCTTTTCTGCATGCCTTTCTCTCTTCTCTGGAACTTCGTCATTCTTTTTCTTAAAGAAGTTTGCAGCATGGAATAATATAAATGATGTAAGTTAACATGTATTATGTACTGGCACGTACCGGCCATTGTGCTGAATACTTTGCATGAATTATTTATCCAATAAATAGTTACTTAGGACTGAGTCTATATTAGACAGTATTCCAGGTGCTGGTGATATAGAATAAAGCAGACAAAAAAAAATAAAAATCCCTGCCTTCATGAGACTTACATCCCAAAGGGAAATAAAGAGAATTTTAAAAGTAAAATATATGATGTGGAGATAATGATAAATGTGTTGTAGAAAAATTAACTGAAGAAATGCTAGGATATTTGGTGAGGCTTGAGGAAGAGAGGGTGTAGCTATTTTCTAATCCACTGGATGGCAAAGATTTCACTGAAAATGGATCTATATGACAGCTCTGTAAGACGTAACATTGTTATCCTCATTTAACAGATGAAGAAACAGGCTTAGAATATGAACACTTTTTCTCAAGAATAGATCTCTTAGCTATTCCTATGCTACAATCAGTCTCTCCCGGAACTATTTGCTCTCTTTTCCTAGCTGTAGCGTTAGAAGCAATTGTACACAGTGAAGGAATCGTGACACCATTGGCTATGCCAAAGGCATGTGGAAGAGGAGAGGTGACTTTGCTGTGGCTCCTACAATCATGATGGCTAGTCAGCCTGCTTACCTGGTCCCCCCCTTGAGCTAGAACGAACCGTGCTCATGATTCTAAGCGGGTTTTGTGGCCATAGGACAGGCTTTAAAAAAAATCTCAGTCAATTTTAAAACGCAGACTTTTTAGAGCAGTTTTATGTTCCTATGTACGGCTTCCCCCACTGTTACATCCCATTCAACTTCCTGTTTACAAAGTTAACTTCTTCCCTGTCCTCTCCTTCTCATGCATTCAATCAGGGCTGCAGATGCAAACAGCATTGCTCACTGGACGCTGAGTCCCCACGCACACCTGGGCCTGCCGTCCTCCCTCTTACAGATGGCAGACCCAGCGCCTGCAGAGAAGGTCAAAAGGATACGCGGGAAACCCGGGCGGACAGGTGGCTGGGTTTCCGAGTGTTTGCAGGGTCATAGCTGCTGCAGGGTGAGGCCATCCCTGCCTGGCAGCCCTGCCAGCTCAAGCAGCCTTCGCCTCCCCGCCAAGGTAGTACATTCATTCTTTTTTATTTTTATTTTTTTATTTTTATTTTTATTTTTTTTATTAATTTTTTTTTATTACATAAAGTTTTACAAAGATTGGTACATATATCTCTTTTTTCCCCTGCCCTTCCGCCCGCCTCCCCTACCCCCCAGTGTTTTGTGTGGTCAATGAAAGAAAAATACCACATGTATTCACTCATCTATGGATAATAATAACCAGTACATTCATTCTTTTCGAGGAATTCCTCAGCTCTGGACTTCCCCTTCTGCTTTTTAGTTTATCATCCTGAGTTGGCTCATCCTGCCCTCCAGGCCTGCCTAAACACCCCTTCTTCACTGTGGAGCCTTGAATAAATATGTCTGCCTCAGGGCTGAGTCACGGTTTGTCACTCCTCACAGACTGGAGTGCCCTTTCAGCTAGAGGGCTTGCCCTGTGGCAAAGAGGAAGCAGCGTGCAGCCAGACTCCCACACCTACAGGCAGAGCCCTTCCGAGAAGCTGAGGAGAAGCCGTCTGGGTGGAAATGTGTCATCAGCCAGGCAGGCGGAAGAGAGGCCTTGGCACGGAGAGGGCGGTGACATCAAGCCCAGTCTTGCCAGATTTGAGGGGAGGTCACCCTTGGACTTGACTTTTGAGGGAAAAGGAAATGAAGTCATTGATGAGCCCCCTCTACTTGCGATTCAGGGGATGAGGTCACACTGGGTTTGCCTTCTTTGGGAGAAGGCAGAGCGAGAGCCTGCTGCGGTTCCCTTATTTTGGGTCAGGGAGGAAGGTAGGCTGTACTGGAATGGGCCTTTGTAAAAGGCCTGTGGACAAAAGGAGCCACAGCTAGCCTGAAAAGCTCAGCGGAAGCCTGCATGGCAGTCTTGCAAACTCAGAGACCTAAAGTAACCACAAAAGATGGTCTGAAAATTAGATGTTTATCTACAAACAGGTTACGGTGGGTGGCCACATCCTGGGCCAGTGTTTTCCCTGACAGAAATCACCTTCGATCTCTACTGAGCATTTGTCTTTTTGCCTCTAAGATAATGTATTTGTGGAATGTCTGGGTAACTTGTAACTTCCCTATTTCTGAAGCCCCTGGGGCACAACCAAGTGTGCTGGGTGCCAGGATAGATACCACAAATTCCTTCATTATCATGTTAATTGTTCCTGGACCCACCTAAGTATGTGTCCATCATTTTACTTTTATCCAACCCCAGGGATTTCCCCCACTTTGCTTTATCCCGCCTCCTTAATAAATCACCAATTTCATGTAACGCACTTACATATTTTCCTTTTGATGGTAAATTTATAAAAACAAGGTACAAACTCCCCATTCTTTGGAGCATTACCTTAATTCATTGAGGTTCTGCTTCCCAGCATATGTCAACAGTTTGGCTCAAATAAACTCACAAAATTCTCTACAGGTTTCATTGTTTTTTTTCATTAACAGGCCAGGGAGGTTAGAAAGCCCTCTGCCTCCAAACAGAGATTTGCCTTCCTCCCTGTGGAGCTTGTTTTTCTCCGAGAAGGTGCTGGAAGGAGCAGCCCCGCCCAGGCCTGCAGTATGCATGGCTAGTGGTACTTTTCTGCTCGGGACTCCCAGTGTTGTAATGTACCCATGAATCACACAAGGATGCCTCAAGAAGTCGAATTAAGGAGTCACATTTATTGCAAATCCAGGAATATGAGCAGACAATGCACTCCAAATCTCGCAGTGATAAGGTGGCTGCAACACCAGATTTCTATAGGCAAAAAGCACAAAGGTATCGATTACATCTTTGGGTTTGGAATGAGGAACCTGGTTTGCACAAAGCAGTTACAGAAGCAGAATTGAGCATGTTAATTAAGTTATAGTTTTGGGTCTTTGGATCACGGAGTTGACAGGTACACATTATCTAGAGCCCTCGGGTCTTGGGACCACTGAGTCAACAGAAACACATTATCTGGATCCATCGAGGCAATTCAGAGTGATTGTGCAGTCCTGGTCCCGGGACCACTGAGTCAACTGGAACAAGTTATCTGTGGCCACTGAGGCAATTTAGGATAATTGTGCTGTCCTGGTTCCCAGGTACAGAAGAATGTGCTTTCTAAAACCAGTATGACCACATCCAATGGGGTGTTCACATTACAATCAATAGGGTATTCAATTGAATACAGTTCAGAAGATCAAAATAACTTTTCTATTATTTTAACAAGCAAATAATGACAGATGCCGAATCAGCAGGGTTAAAATATTAAACAGCAATTCTCACCAAGCATGGTTGACACCATGCTTCACCAGGACTACACTATGACCTTCAAGGGCCCTCCCTGGTCATTTTTTCCCTTCATGGGGCCCTTTTTCCATAAATAAATAAAAGAAACTAAGATTAAAACATTGTTGCAGGCATCAAAAAGTAGAGTGGGCCTGAGGTCCTCTGTGCTTGATGACTTAATTGGCTCTGAGGCCGGGGTCTTCTCACCTTCAGAAGGACTGTGCCGGGATGCTCGGCCAGGGCCTGGCTGTGAGAGCTGCACAGAGCTGCGGCCCGCCTCCCTGCACAGACAGAGGGCACTGTGCAGAAGCAGGGTAGTCGATCAGGCAACAAGCTTGCTTCGTAGAACTTACTTCATGCCCTAGCTGGTTTGGCTCAGTGGATAGAGCATCAATCTGTGGACTGAAGGGTCCCAGGTTCAATTCCAGTCAAGGGTACATGCCCAGGTGGTGGGCTCTATCCCCAGTAGGGGGCAAGCAAGAGGCAGCTGATCAATGATTCTCTCTCATCATTGATATTTCTATCTTTCTATCCTTTTCCCTTCCTCTCTAAAATCAACAAAAATATATTTTAAAAAATAGGATTTACTTTAGGTGAAGTGCCCTTAGGCTAAGGAATTCATCCAAGAGCAGGTACCAGTCATTTTCCCAGGCAAGGGCAAAGAGAGCGCTATTTTAGAAACTCAGTGCCATAGGTGATCAACCAGTGTCAAAGAATTCACATTCATTCATTCATTCATTCATTCAACAAATATTTATTAAACATCAACTGTGGGCTAAACTCTAGGCCTTGGAGATACAGACAAGTTCCGGCTTTCATGGAACTTACATAAATATTCTACACTGTACATTTGAATTTTCCAGGGTATTTGTTTATAGCCACCAATAGGAAGAGGGGGAGGGAGAAAACAGAATTAAATTGTTGGAAGCCTTGTAACCTATTACCTGCCAGCACTTGACAGCATTATGTCATTTGATCCTCCTGACCACCTTAGGAAGCACCAATTCCTTTTCTCTTTGATGGACAGGGAAATGGAGGCTCCCAGAGGTTAGGAAACCAAGCCATGATCACACAGTTCCCAAGTGTGGGAGGGAAAGCACTTCTCACTCATTCCAAAGCCTGTGCTTTTTCCACTTACCTACTCTCTTTCACTAGTTATTTATGTTAAACAGATGTTTGATTTCCTAATAGTTTTCCAAGACTGTATTTACTATTCGAAGTTAAGTATATCTCCTTTTTGCAGAGTTAAGGGTCAGTTATCTCAGAAACATATTAAGTTCAAAAAGGATCAGAAAAGAGCCTATATGAGAAATGCAGGAAGGCAGGACCTTCTTGGTCCATTTGGTGGGGGGGGGTAGTGTGTAAAAGTGAGGCGATGGGGTCCCTGGTGTGTGGAAAACTATCACAGTTAGATAGAGACATGAGCGGGCACTGAAGTTTGCGGGAGACATGCATTTTTCGTATAATCGTATCGGTTAAGTTGTATCCAGAGCTCTTTACCAGAGGTCTGGGTGAGGATCAACAGCAACAACTGATGATGACAGCAACAATAACAGCGGCAAAGAAGAAGGAGGGTGTTGAGGGGGGATTCAGGAGCAAAGTCTCCTGCTGACAGGAGGAGGAATGAGAATACCTTGGGATGTCCAGTGGCCTCCCAGCCAGCTAGAGGGATGCCCTGCGGTAGCAGGCTATTCACTCCCCAGGGAGATACCAGACAGGGCATGATACTGTCCCCTCCACCCCCCGCCTCCGTGCCCTTATCCATGGTTTCGTTTTCTGTGGTTTCAGTTACTTGTCTTCAACCTCAACCTGAAAATATTAAATGGAAAGTTCAAGAAATAAACAACTCAAAGGTTTTAACCTGGATGTTGTTCTGAGTAGCATGATGAAATCTTGCGCTGTTTCGGCCTGGATTGTAAATCATCTAGTGCACCTACTGTGAGTCACTTAGCCATCTCAGTTATCAGGGCAATTGAGAGAGAGAGAGAGAGAGAGAGAGAGAGAGAGAGAGGAGGCCACGTTCACATTACACTTATTACAGTATATTGTTATAATTTTCTATTTTATTATTAATTGTTAATTTCTTATCGTACCTATTTAAAAATATGTTTTTCTTAATTTTAGAGAGAAAGGAAGAGAGAAGGGGAGGGAGAGAGAAACATCCATCAGTTGCCTCCTTCACACACCCCAACTAGGTATCAAACTCATAACCTGGGCATGTGCCTGGCCAGGATTGAATTGGTGACTTTCTTTTCTGTGCATGGGACAACACTCATCCAACTGAGCCACACCGGCCAGAGCTACTGTGCCTAATTTATAAATTAAACTCCATCATAAGATATATGAATAGGAAAAAGCATAGAATATGTAGGGCTTGGTACTATCTGCAATTTCAGCCGTTTGCTGGGGGTCTAAAGTGTATCCCCCACAGATAAGGGGGGACTACTGTACTGGGCATTTGACCAGACTGCACAGAGATGTGCCAGACCCTGTGAAGTCAGATTTCTGATGCTGACATATGTGTCTTTGGACACAGTCACCTCTCTCTCTTCATTTTTCCCCCCTTCCTCCATTCTTCGCTTCCTTCTTCATAGTAAGTAGAGTATATAGAATATACTTTAATCTGTTTTTTTTCTTTCTTTATTGATTAAGGTATTACATATGTGTCTGTTAATGTAAAAAAACCATTGAAATCTGTAAAGAATTTTTGTGAGTTTATTTGAGTCAAACCGTCGACATATGCTGGGAAGCAGAACCTCAACAAATTGAGGTAATGCTCCAGAGACTGGCGGGTTACATTTGTATTTATACATTACAATTAAAGGAAAGGGATGTAGGTGGGTTACATGAAATCCATTGGTGATAGACTAGAGAGATGGGAGAAAGCAAAGTGGGGGTGGGGGTGGGGTGAGGGAAAAAACCCCTGGGATTGGATAAAAAGCAAAATGATGGACACATACTTGGGTGGGTGCAGGAACAAGTAACATGATAATGAAGGAACCTGCGGTATCTGTCCTGGCGCCCAATGCATTAGGTTGTGACCCAAGGGGTCTGGAAAAAGGGAAGTTACAAATTACCCAGACATTTCAAAGAGTATGTTATTATCGATGCAAAGACAGATAGGCTCAGTTAAGGTAAATGTTGACCTTGTCAGTGAGGATACCAGCCTAGGAGGTGACTACCCACTATAACTGCTTTTAGCTAAAGTTAATTAACTTCAGACCATCCTTTGTGGTCACCCCGGGTCTCCGAGTCTGCAAGACTGCCATGCAGGCCCTCCCTGAGCCCTTTGGGTCAGCATGTGGCCCCCCACATCCACATGTCCTTATTCCCCATTGTCCCCCCCTCATACCCTCACCCTTATGGTGTCTCTGTCCATTGGTTATGCTTATATGCATGCATACAAGTACTTTGGTTGATAATAAAAATTCTTTTGGCATTTTAGATTCACCATTAGAAATTATTTTTATTGAAAAAATTACATATATTGATGTAAAAGTTTGCAGACTAGTCTGAATTGGTAAAAACCTTGAAAAATACCTGAAAGTTAGTTATGAGCAATTTTTAAAATAATAATAATAATAATAATTATTATTATTATTATTATTTAGCAATTCTTAATTCAGTCACTTCCTTGAAATTTCCAATTGTTTCCTGAGAATCAAAGGCAGAATTTCTGATTAGCTGAAGTTTCTGGTTCTTTGGTCCCTTGTTAAAGCTGTCTTTGTCATTCTACTCTCTTCCTTGTCAGATACATCTGAGTTAAAACATTAGGAAGAACCTAACAAAGGGAAACTTCCTCCAGCTTATATAAACCTTCTACATATCTGGCTTCAAGGTCCTCTTCATATACATAATTACCTGTGTTTGGAAACACTTTATCTAGAGTCATGAAAGCACTTCTGCTGCTACCAACAGCAGGGAAGTTTCTGGAAAGGACTCCAAAGACACTTAGCCTCTTTAAAAGCTCTACTGTCCGCAACCTAGACTATGCCTGCCACCACTTTCATTATTGTACTAGAGGTCCAGTGCATGAATTCATGCATGGGTGGGGGTCCTTCAGGGCAGCCTGTGGGGATCATGCTGAAACCCACAGTCCAACGCTGTCTGCAGCTCCTACCTGCCATTCCCTACCCCACTGCACCTGCCATGGGCTCATGCTGCAGCAGTGCTCACCAGCCATGAGCCCTGCGTCTGGCACCCTCCTGAGGGGAGTGGCCTGCAGGATGGGGTCGAAAAAGGCTCTCAGATTGCAAGTGGGCACAGGCCAGGCCAAGGAACCCAACCGGTACATGATTGGGGCTGGGGAAGGACTGTGGGAGGGCTCCAGGGCATGTCCGGCCTATCTTGCTCAGTCCCCAGTCAGCCAGACCCCAGAAGCAAGCTAACCCACCAGTCGGAGCATCTGTCTCCTGGTGATCAGTGCACATCATAGTGAGTGGTTGAGCAGCCTTAGCATATCATTAGCATATTACACTTTGATTGGTTGAACAGTTGACCAGTCACTGGACGACCGGACACTTAGCATATTTTGACTTTTATTATATAAGACTAGGGGCCCGGTGCACAAAATTCGTGCATGGGGGAATGGGGAGGGGTGGTGGTGATCCCTCAGTCCGACCTGCACCCTTTCTAATATGGAGTTCTTGCGGACTCTCACAATCCAGGACCTCTGATTCTTAACCGCTAGCCTGCCTGCCTGCCTGATCCCCCTAACTGCCCTCCCCTGCCAGCCTGGTCACCCCTATTAACTTTCTTTTTTAATCTTATCCCCTTCACACACAATTGTATTTGACTTCCTTATTGGCTTCTTCCTCTCACAATTTTTCTCCTTTATGTAACACTTTTCCTACTGACTCATCATTTATAATCTTTTCTTTCCTCCTTATTTCCTACTTCAGGTATTTCCATCATCATTCTTCCCATTTTTCTACTACCCTCCTTCCCTTCCCACATTCCTTCTCTCCTTTATCTTTACCCCTGCCCACCCTCGCCTTTTCCTTCCTTCCCACCTTAAATTTTTCTTCACTTCCTCCCTCTGACCTGCTTTGCTCCCTCCCCCATTCCTTCCTTCTTCCCATTCTCCTTTTAAGCTCTACCAGCTCCCCCTTTATAACTTTTCTTCCCTCCCTCTTTTTCTCTCATCCTACCTTTGCCATACATTCTTCTCTACTTACTTCCACTGTTTTAATACCTATCTATTTACCTGCCTAATTATCCACTATCATTTATCTTTCTTTCTTTTCTGACTTCTACTTTTAAAATCTGTCCCCAGTACACAACTATACTTGGTTTTCATTATAGGCCCTACAGTTCACTCATACATCCTCTTTTTTTAACTCTGCTGTCCACTGACTCTTTTATAAAGTTCTTTCCTCCATCCTATTCCACCCCTCCCCCACCTGGTTACTTCCCCCCAAACTCTCCCTGGCTG
>PVJC01022509.1:0-27248 GCA_004026665.1 Murina feae
TTTGACCCCAACAGCAGAATGACCAGAATGACTGCTGGACCAGTCACTATGAGGTGTACTGACCACCTCTTGGTCCCTTTCCCTGGCCAGCAGGTTCTGATCGCCTGATGGCCACTCACGGTGGGGGAGGAGGCGGGCTGGAAAACGAGCGGGAACAGCCAACCCCTCGGTCCCTTCTTCTGGCCATCAGGCACCGATCACCCGATGGCAAACAGGGAACCAGGGGTGGGTGGTGGCGGGGGGTGGGGCTGGCTGTGGGCAGCTAGGGAAGATGGCCCTGATCACATGCCAGGCCTAGGGACCATACCCGCGCACAAATTTCGTTCATTGAGCCTCTAGTATAAATATAAATTGTGACATGTTCATGCATTTCAATTCTCTATTATATGCTTTAAAACTTTATTTGCTGTTTTTTCATATCACTTTATATTATTATATTTTAACGATTTCTTAGTGGTTTCTTCTTCAGCACTTCAGCTGTCCTTTCATTCTTTATTTCTCTTTTTCATGGATGCCATGTTCTTTGGAAGCTTGTGTAGACTAAGTTAGTGGCCTTTTAGGCTTTCTCCACAGTAGGAGTTCACGTTTTGAATAATAAGAATTCTATGTCATGGGCGGGGAGGGCATCAGGATTTTACACAAGCTTAGGTGGGGCCTGGCCAAAAACTGGTTGGGAACCACTGGCTTAGAGGACACAGCATTGGGGCCACCATCCCGAGGGGAGGAGAGGGAAAGCCATTGCTGTGAGAGAGGGAGATTGGGGAGGAGAGCCACATGTCTAGGTGATGTCACTCAGTAGCCCAATGGCGAACCTCTGGATCAAGAGAGCTCTAAATAGGAGTTGGGTTTCTTTTTCTCTTTCTTTCTTTTATTATTATTATTTTAATGAGGTTTTTATCTGTGGCTGTCATCTGTCGGGTTCAGTTTCCAGGGGTATGCAAAGCAGGCAGGTGGCTAAACATCTGTTTTTTGAGGCTATATTTAAAAAAGTTGGATGTGTAAAAATTTGAGTCTGGCTCCTGCAGGCTTTTGAGCTAACAGGTCCCTGCCGCTTAGAAGCAATAAATAAGATAGGACCAATATAGAGGCCGTTTTTGGCTCACTTATATGACATTCTTCCAACAACATCAAGATACAAAATTTCTCTTATAAAAAATTAACACAGAACATGTATTTCACCCACTTTCGTATCAGTAGCACCTCTTACCAGGCCTATTCCTACTGTTGACAGGATGTGGGAAAGGTATACAAATGTAGGCTTTTTATTGCAGCCTCTTTCCCGTCCCTTTCCACTTCAAGTCTTTGTCCTTCATCACCTTGCCTGTATGTGTGAGGACTGTGGAGACCCCAAAATTCACATCCAAGCTTTTCCACAGTAACTACCCTTCCCAACAGCTCTTTCTCGGCCACCTTCAGGCCTAAAGATAGACACATTGCTGCCCTTGCAGGCCCTGAGAAGGACTACGTGAGTAAGTGGGTTTGAAAGGATTGTTTGGACAGAAATTCAGGCTTCTGGATACCCAGATGATGGTCTAGAATGAGGAGGCCCTTTTCCTTACCCCTTTACATACTAGGAAAAGGGTCCCCTTCTTCCCATGTATAGGGACAGTGCTACCTGTTGGAGAATTTGCACACACAGATACCTAAAAAAATATTATTATTGTTTTGTTATCCTCACCCGAGGATTTTCTTTTTAGAGAGAGTGGAGGGGAGGAAGGAGGACTCAGGGAGGGAGAGAGAAACATCAACGTGAGACACATTAGTTGGTTGCCTCCTGCATGCACCCTTGACCAGGACTGGGGATCCAGCCTGCATCCAAGGTATGTGCCCTTGACCAAGAGGGAATTGAACCTGTGACCCTTCAGGCCACAGGCTGACACTCTAACCACTGAGATAAACTGGCCAGGGCAATAAATAATTATTAAATAAACAAATATGTAGATGATCAAGGGAATGAAGAAGTACAAGGATGCTGGTTCTGTAAAGCGTTATTTTAAAAAGTTTAGCAGTTAATGGGTATGGGGCTGTGAGATGCAGGTATATAGCTTTCTTTCCTTTGCAGTGATAGTGCTGGCCATTCTCTGGTGATGAAAGTCACATTGGATAAATTAACTGTCCATCTTCTCGTTGCAAATCACAACTTCCAGAGTACTATATTAAGAAATTGATCTCTCTATCCTAAGATTTCTCTCTAATAGGTATGGATCATCATTTCTTTGTCTATCGTAGTCTCCCAGCGTTATGTATATGTTTACAGGTTATTGCTATTCAGTAATTCCGTCTTCAGCATACAGGACTAAACGATTAAAGATCTTAATAAATGAAGACTAAAGATCAATGTTAACACAACTGATTTTTCACTTTGCAATACTTGGCTGTGAAAGAGTGAAACATTTTATTGAGGAATAAGCTAGACATTCTTGATTGGGAAAATGCTTCCACTAGAATAGAAGTTTGTACTTTGAAAGAGCTTTGGGACAAGAGGCACAGAGTTTACTTTTAGGCAACTATTTCAGAGGAAATTGAAACTTGGATTTTGTGTCTGGAAGGTAAGGGTACAGAGAGGGTTTCTTTATGAGTCTTTAGATTGGAGTTTCAAAATTTCTGGGGCAACGGTATTTTGCGAGTATAAGGTTGGAAGTTTCATTGGCTCTCTGAGGCCTATTGACTAGTAAAAAGGAAATTTAAGTTTTAGCAGAGTTGAGTTATTTGGAAGATCTATTAATGAAAGACTCACCAGAAAGAGAGGGACAGGAGTGAGATTCCGTAGTCTCCAATGAGGGAGCAACACCAGAAGAGTGAAGTGATAACAGCACAAGCAGGAGAGGTCATGGGGTTTTGTGACAGGGAATAAACACAAAATTGAGAGTATTTGCTATGCTAATACTGTGCTAAGAGCTATATGTGCCATTTTATCCCCGATTCGTCCTGTAAAATATGGATGTTGGACTCACTTTAAAAATGAGTAAACTGATACTCAATAAGATTACATAATGTGTTCAGGATTATTCAACCAGATCTGACTCAAAAATCTTACACCTTCAATTGTGCCAAGAGAGGGAATTTTGGTATATTTGACAGAAGCACATCTGTTTTTGTTTTGTTTTGTCTTTTTTTTTTTTCCTGTTCTCAAGCCATATTGCTGGGCCTGCCATGATTCAGAGCTCCAGATAGTGTGGGAGCCTGGAAATCCTCCACACTTTGTTCTCACATTTCAATATGGTGAATGCCATTGGTCACTATCCAAGCAACTGTAGATCTGAAGTAGGCCAAGATGCGCGCCACCCTCCAGCTGAAGACTGACATTTCCATTCAGTGCTTTCTGAAATTGTATGTTTACCATGTTCCTCACGCTCCCTGTGTCCCCACTCCTTGATATTTTTCTCTTCTGTTTCTATGCCAGTTTTCTAATTTTTCATCGTAATAATGACAATAATCAGCCTTAAGTGTGTATCCTGCTTGCAACACAGATGAACCTGACATTTCATCTGTGCATAGGACAGCTGTTTTAAAACCTGTTATGCAAAGGAAGAAAATGAAGCTCAGAAAGGTTGACTTGTCCAAAGTGACCCAAATAAGAAGTGGCAGAACCAGACTGATCCTGCTTTTCCTGATTCCCACTACACACCGCTGCCTCTTCACACACCTGAGGTTACAATCAGGCCCTTCAAAGTTCCTCAATCCCAGTGAAGACATTCAACACTGGAAGTGACTGAAGCATCTGAGCCACCTTCATACACGCAGTGGGGTTAAAAGCAAAACAAAAAAGAACAAAATCATACTTCTTTCTAGTTTATAATAGCCAGATGAAAATCTCAAGTTTCTTAAAGCAAATTTAGAGACCTTTTGCCAAGGCCCAGTCTAACCCCTCTCAGTTGATGTTGAATGGCCACACCTAGTTACTAGTATTCTAGTGGGCAGAAATTTTCTGAAGAAAAAAAAATTTTTTAAAGAGTTTCTTTTTGAAAACATTTTAAGTTATTTGGGAAATCATTTCATGTGGATTTTACATTAGAGGCCAACAAAAATTGCTCAGCATTTTTCATTTCTAACATATGATGGAAGTCAATTCCTGACTATCCTCTCAGGTTCAAGGTGGTTTATAAAATTGAATGTCAGTAATAAAGTCAGCAATTCACAATTCCAAAAACTAACCAAAAGCCAACCACAACAATCCATGCTGAAGGCAATACAAACAATTATATAAGTAGAACTCTCTTCATGCTGTTTCACAAATACTTTTTTAAAAATATTACTTAGGATTAATCATTGCCTTCTCCAACGATCCTCAATGATCTTCTTTATAACCAAATTTCCCACAAGATTATAGGAAGAAAGAAATGAAGTTAACACTACAATCAAATCATATAATTTAATTTTGGTGCTGTAATCATTTTTATACTTAATCTAAAAGTTTATTATATTGTGCATATTTTATCCCACATTGTAAATGTAATTCATCTCAACTAGTCCTGTTGCATCTTTCTAAACCTGAGTTATAACAAATATTTAAACCATCATGGAAGGAAGTTACCTGACCCAGGTATACTCAACTATTGGCTGCAGGCAGGAGACTTGCCCACCGCCTCTCACCTTCCTCTCTTTGACGGTCCCCGATCTATATATGTGCATGTTTGAGTGCCTCAGTATTTATAAAAATTTTTTGTAAATCATAATATCCATATAACTATAAATTATTATTGTCATCACCTGTGTTTGCCTAGTTCCAGACCTGAAATTTAAAATCAGGTTACATTAATAGTAATCTTTTCTTTTCCAAGATATCAGCCCCCATTATTTTTAGAAGAGCAGCAACTAATAACACCCTACATGTCCTTACAAACATGAATTCTCAGCTCTCCATTTGGGGCTGGAGGAGGAGGTAGTGAGAAATATTTTCACCATGACTACCCTATACCAGGAATTTTATCAAGCACAGGAGATACATAGACTGAGTCCATGCCGTCTTGGAAAATGAAAAAAATAGACATGCAATAAAATGGCAGGGAAGAGCCTTTAGGAGGAAGAGCAGTCAGCCTCGGCTAGGGTGTCAGAGGAGTTATTAAAAGTGATGCAGAAGTTGGGATCAGGATGATGGCCTGTGAGGAATGATAGAGAGCATGCTCCAGGCAGAGGAAAAAAGTTCTAGCACACTTAACACTCCCCTGCCCCAAAGCACCGAGCCTTAAACACATCCACTATTAAATTATGTCCTGCTTTATTCCCCGTAGATGATACCTGCTGGGGGTCCGACTTGCTTGACAAACTGCAATGAGGACAAATTGCTTTCCCTTTTCAAGATTTACAGGTCACCACCACTACCCACCACTGTTAATAGGCAATACCAATTTCTATGCTGCTCTAATGCTCCCAACCCCTCCAGGTGTCACGCTGTGTTTTGTGCAGAAAATGAGAGGTCTAGCAAGAAAGTCATTAACATGAAATCATGACATTGTCAGGATCATCTGGTTCTACTTTGGTAAAAACTACATTAAGCTCCTGATAATATAAAACTCAGCAGTGTTTGAATGATCATCTACATTCTGATTTTTCTGTCCCTTCTGAAAATAGCCCACCTGATACTTCTCACCCATGTCTCTTTTTCATATGTAGATACCAGGAGAGAGAGAATTTAATAAGCAAACAATAAAATATTTGAGATTTTTTGAAAGCTAGACAAGGGCACTCTTTGAAGTAACATGAATTTATATTGATATTATTCCTTTAGGTACATACTTGTGCTGAGTTTTAGTATTCTACGTAATAGAAGCCTAATATGCTAAATGTCCAACAGTTCATTCAACCTTGCAACCAGTAGCTATGACACACACTGACCACCAGGAGGCAGATGCTCCAACCAGTAGGTTAGCTTGCTGCTGGGGTCCAGCGGATTGGGACTGGGCAAGTAGGGTAGGACACGCCCTGGAGCCAACCTCCCTTAGTCCCTCCTCTGCCTCTAAAATATTTCTTCTAATTAATTTCCTTTCAATGTGCATGAATTTGTACCCTGGGCCTCTAGTTAATAATATGTAGTTCAAACTTTGCAGTGTGATATATGAGTACATAATTGTCTATTTAAAAAAAGTATGCATTTACATTTACTTTATATCTTGTATTCTAGGGGGGGAAAAGTCTATAAATAGCAGTGTCTTACTTTTTTAGTAAGAAAATACTTTTGGAAATGGTACTTCCAGGCTAATAAATTTTACCAACACCAAAATGATATGACATGAAACTCACAAATAATCTGGTGCTTGCATTTCTAAAAGACGTTGTGTTCTGTGTGAAGGCCAGTACACAGGCAGCCCACCTAAATAAAGAGTTCCTGAGATTTAAAGCTCACACTATTATAGGCTTGGCTTGCCTGCCATTTATAATTTCCATTTATTGCTTCCTTAATTGCCTGGGCATGACCTTATATTTTGTAACCTTTTCCTTTTTCTCTTTAGGGCTTTAAGTGATTTGCACATATCATCTTTAATTGACACCTCAGTGTGTCATCAGCAAAATAGAAAAGATGGAGAGCACAGTCCACGAAGCATTATCCTTGCAACTACATTTCTAATACTTGGGAAAACGAATTAGCAGGACATGCTGGTCCTAAGCTTTTCTTGGCAACCTTTTCCAGGAGAGTGACACTACTACTCAAATTGGCTAGTACGTGAAATCAATAAACACAGATTTTTACCTTCTGCCCAAAACGCAGCAAATGTGTTCACATAGGGAACACTTCTGTATGTGTTTTGATAGTAAGAGGTGAGAGTAGAGTTGAGAAAGTATAACCCATCTTATATCTTAGAGGTAATTGAGATTGACAGTCGATATAATCATGTACTTTTAGATCTCTTAGCAAATTCAGAGATCACAAGATTAGTCTTCGCTTGGTATAGAGCCTAATATGTCAGCATCACAGAGTTTCTAATAGTAGTTGGGACAACTCAGGTATTCACATTGCTAGTCCTCTGAGTTTTCCTCTTTGTTATAAGAGATAGGTACTGAATGATTAAGCTGTTTCATGGTATGAAATCGGGAGAAGGGGAGGCAGTTCCAGGTCTCAAACAGATAAGAGACTCCTTTCTTCCTTGTTTCTTACTTATCTGTGCCTAAATCCCATCAACTATAGAATTAATGTGTAGTCATCCAAGTTATACTTGAATGCCCCTCTGGTAATGGAGAACGTAATATTTTGGAAGCATGCATTCATCTGACTTAAACCAAATCAATTTCCTTACAAGTTATTTCCTTGCAGAAACAGACTTGTAGATTACATAGTAATTTAAAATCATAGTTTTAAACTTTCCAACTGTTGAGTATGGCAACTGCATCAGGCACTTTCTTGGTCTTGCATGATAGCCTTGAAATACATAATATTTATGAAAGTGTTTAATAGTATTAATAGAAAATTGGAGCTATAGTTAATGTTCTTTTCCAATAGTACAATGTTAGTTACCTTTAGTAGTTTTGAACCCTATTATATTTTTTCAGTATAAGAAACATTCAAGAGTCTTATTTACTTTCCAGTAAAGCAGGCATTTATCTTCAACTATTCAGTAGTAAAATAAGATATTCTACAGAAAGTACAGACAGATGAGTGATAAGTGCTAGCATGAATGAAAATAACTCAAGACAAAAATGGAGAAGCCATCCATAATAGGGAAGGATGTTTATGGAACAGAATCAATGACCTTGTCTTTAATACTGTGTCAGGAAAAAAAGTATTCTTAGCAGAGGCTTCAACCAGAGACCATCTTTTGTTTGTTGTCACTGCTAAACTTTCCATGGATTAGAGGTCATATTTAACTTTGAGTGAATCAGATTTCACCCTTTGATTGATATTAATGTGTTCAGTATCTTAAATGCAAAATCTTCTAGTACTTTCTAATAATAGTCTTCATGGAACTATTATTTTTTATTTTATTTATTTATTTATTTTAATTTAAACTCTTTATTGTTTAAAGTATTACATGTGTCTCCTTTTCCCCCTATTGACCTCCCCACAACCCCCCGCACCTCCACAGGCCCTCGTCCTCTATTGTCTGTGTCTATTGGTTATGCTTATATGCATACATACAAGTCCTTTAGTTGACCTCTTACCCCCTCACCACCACCCCCGCCTTTCCTCATAGGTGGGACAATCTGTTTGATGTTTCTATGTCTCTGGTTCTATTTTTGTTCATCAGTTTATATTACTCATTATATTCCACAAATGAGTGAGATCATGTGATATTTATCTTTCTCTGACTGGCTTCCCCAATTTATTGTTTTCTGTGTCTAAATAGGAAAATGCACATGTATGTCCTTTCCATATGTGTGTGCATATGTGTATATGTGATGATACATAGTATTTTAATAGCATTAACTCACTATACTGTGTGATGCACTACATGGTCTTGTTTTTAAGGAATTAGCAAAGAAATCTGTTATACTTCATACAAGCAAATTAAAAAAAAAAAGAAACTAAACAAGAAACCCCCCCCCAAAAAAAAAATAAAAGCAATAGAATGTGCCAGTATGTGGACAAGAAAAGTCAATTTACAGCTACCTGTATTTTTGCACAACAAAAATAAAGGTCAAGTAAAAAACTCATGATTAATCCCTGTAGTGTACTAGGACTAATTTATACCAGTTTACAAGAGACAATTGTTAAAGTCTCAGAAATTTGGAAACTGGCTGTTAAATACAGCCATTATTTAGAAGTAAATTGCTTCTCTTGTGATAATGGCTATTCTAGCAGGAGTGAGGTGGTATGTCATTGTAGTTTTGATTTGCATTTCCCTGATAGCTTGTGCAGTTGAGCATTTTTTCATATATCTGTTGGCCACTTGTATGCCTTCTTGAGAGAAGTGTCTGTTCAGGTCCCCTGCCCATGTTTGAATTGAATGATTTTTTGTTTTATTGTTGACTTGTATGACTTGTTGACTTGTTGACTTCTTTATATATTTTGGATATTAATTCCTTATCATAGCTATTGTTTGCAAACATCTTCTCCCATTTGGCTGGTTGTCTTTTTTTTTTTTTTGCAGTTTCTTTTGCTGTGCAGAAGCTTTGTAGATTGGTATAGTCCATTCACTTATTTTTGCTTTTACTTCCCTTGCCTTTGCTGTCAAATGTATAAAGTCCTCTCTAAGACCAAGGGCCATTAGTTTAGTACCTATGTTTTCTTCTGTGTAACTCATTGTTTCAGGTCTTTTATCTAGATCTTTGATCCATTTTGAGTACAAGTGTTGGAGAGGTGGAGAGTATAAGTGTGGAGGAAAAAAACTCTCATTCATTGCTGGTGGGAATGTAAACTGGTACAGCCGCTATGGTAAACACTATGGAGATTCCTCAAAAAATTAAGAATACTGTTACCATATGACTCAGCAACCCACCTTCTGGATATCTACCTGAAAATTTTGAAAACATGTATTTGTAAAGATGGGGCTGCATCTATCTTTAGATGCACCTATGCATCTATCTCATAGGCGAAGACATGGAAACAACTGAAATGTCCTCTTATAGATAATTGGATAAAATAAATGTGATACATCTCTCTATATATAAGGCTAAGTGTCCTTGCATCCGTCCAACCGGTAGCTATGACATGCACTGACCACCAGGGGCCAGGTGCTCAATGCAAGAGTTGCCATGACATGCACTGGCCATCTTTATATATATAAACCTAAGCAACCAAATAACTGATGGACTGGTCTCTATGATGTGCACTGACCACCAGGAGCCAGATGCTCAATGCAGGAGCTGCCCCCTGGTGGTCAGTGCACTCCCATAGTGGGAGTGCTGCTTAGCTGACCAACCAATCCTGGTGGCCCACCAGCCCAGCGGCAGCCACTCACTCCCTCAGTAGTCCTGCAGGTCCAATCTCTGGAGAATAGGTCAGGCACCAACCGACCAGTGCCACCAGCACTATCCCAACAGCATAGCATGCCTCCTGGAAGTTGGCTTTGGGCACCAGGGCCACTTCCTCTCCCTAGATGCTCCTCAAGGAGGAAAGGATATAAAAGCGGCCACCAGGTGGCTCCCAACAACCAACTCAAATGTCAGCAGGACAGACCAGGATCCCAGGCCAGCAAGAGTGTCCCACTGCCCACCTAGAGGGCTGATCACATCCCTGCTCCCTCAGCACCCCTCTGGACAGGTGCCAGACACAGGGCTCATGGCTGATGAGCATCACTGCAAGCCTGTGGCAGGCACAGTGGGGCCAGGATGAGCAGAGCGGCAGGCAGGAACAGCAGGCGGCATTGGACTGCTGGTGTCAGCCGGACCCCCACAGGTCATGCCGAGGGACCCCACCTGTGCATGAATTCATGCACCGGGCCTCTAGCGTGTATGTATATGTGTGTTCCGTATATATAATGGAATAATACTCAGACATAAGAAAACATAAAATACTGCCATTTGCAACAACATGGGTGGATCTTGAGAATATCATGCTAAGCAAAATAAATCAAAGTCAAGACCGTATGATTTCACCGATATATGGGGTAAAAAACTGAAAGCAATAAATTAATAAAAACAAACAAACAAAAACTCACAGACAACTGTAGGGTGTTTACTAGAAGGAAAAAGGTATGGGGATGAGAATTGTGAAGAGTAGACAGGGTAAAGAGTATGGTAACAGAATATTTGGTTTTGGGTGGTGGGCATACAATGTAATATAGAGATGATGTATCATAGAATTGTACACTTGAAAGTATACAATTTTATTAAGCAATGTCACCTCAGTTAATTTAATCAAAAAATAAATTTAAGAAGCTTATAAAAAATGTTAAACACAAAAGTAATAAATGCTAAAATCTCATAATTTCTTAATTACTTTTGCTACATTTTACTATTACTAATGTGTTTTAAGTTATTTATGACTATTCTAACTGTGTGGTTGAAATACCATATAGAGGTGTGCAGTTGCACATCTCTTCCCAGCACCACTTTCACTGACCTGAATTGGTACCGTGGATGGGATATTTATAGCACTGAATCTACTAAAACTACAATGCAGGTTTTGTGTGTGTGTGTGTGTGGGGGGGGGGGTTGTTTGTTTGTTTTTTAAATCTCTGCCTTTCCAGAGGTGTCTGCTGCAGAACATTTACTAGTACATTACTGCTTAACTCAGGACATAGATGAAATGTAACTTAGTGGACCACAACAAAGGCCTCGGAATCTGCCCTTGCCCATTACTATCTATGTTGTCTTGTACAGATTCTTAGCACTGAGTGGCCTAATTCTCATCATCTTATATTTTCCCCATCACCAAAAAAGATTTATTCAGGAAAAAGAAAGGATTACAACTCAGAACTTACAGACTTGGTGAGCTGCGTGCGTTTTCACAGTCTCATCATCTTTATAATGGTTTGCAAATACCTCTAAAGTACTTAGCCTTATACCTACATCTGAACTTGAAGTGACCAGTAAATGCTAATTGTAATCACTATCAACCATGAGATGTAGCAATGAATTATAGAATGGGCTGTAGTAGATTTAGTTTTATATTCAAGAGATTTGGCAAAAAAGACAAATCATGTTTTTCATAATTTAGTTATTTCTTTATATAGAATTATATGCCTTAGCAACGACAGTATAGGGAAAAGTCAGTAGCATTCTGAAAACAATTATAGGTACTAGGGTTTTTATACTTATAGAAAATTAATATTTGCTTTCTTAATATTTGATCCTTTATTTATAATTACATCTTTTACTATTGCAGACACCTTGCGTAAACCATTTAAATATATGTTTAACCGAGTATCCAGCATGATCCAGTGTCTAGTTTTTGGCACAAGGACTTCATAGAACTAAAGTTTCATATTGATTTTGTTTAAACTTACTGCATTTACCAGGGCAAAACATCTATCTACCCTGGCCTTCAACTTTCTCAATTTTATTTTAAAAAATGTTTTAATTAATTTCTAAAAATGTTTAAATTACAGTTTACATTATTATTTTGTTTTAGTTTCAGGTATACAGCATAGTGGTTAGATAATAATATACTTTACAAAATGTTCTCCCTGATATTTACAGTGCCCAACCAGCATTATATGCAGTTATTACATTATTACCTATACACCCTATGCTGTACTATACATTCCATGACTATTTCATAATTATCAATTTTTATTTCTCAATCCCTTCACCTTTTTTACCTAGACTCCCAATTCTCCTCCTCTCTGGCAAACATCAATCTATTCTTTGTCTATGAGTCTATTTGAATTTTGTTTATTTACATTGTTCTTTAGATTCCACATATAAATTAAATCATGTATCTGAATTTTTCTGACTTTATTTCACTTAACATAATGGACAGCTAAGTTCATCCATGCTGTTGCAAATGGAAAGATTTCATGCTTTATATCCAACTAATAATCCATTGTATATTTTTACCACAACTTTTTAAAAATATATATTTTATTGATTTTTTTCAGAGAAAAAAGGAAAGGGATAGAGAGTTAGAAACATCGATGAGAGAGTAACATCAATCTGCTGCCTCTTGCACAACCCCTACTGGGTATGTGCCTGCAACCAAGGTACATGCCCTTGACCAGAATCGAACCTGGGACCCTTCAGTCTGCAGGCCGACGCTCTATCCACTGAGCCAAACTGGTTAAGGCAACCACAGCTTTTTTATTTACTCATCTATTGATGGGCACTTGGGTTGCTTCCATAGCTCAGCTATTGTAAATAATGCTGCAAAACAACAACAAAACAAACAAACAAAAAACACAAGAAAACATAGGGGTACATATATCCTTTCAAAATTAGTGTTTTGAGTTTCTTTGACTATATACCCAGAAGTAGAATCTCTGGGTCATAGGCAATACAATTTTTAATTTTTTGAGCAATCTCCATATGGTTTTCCACAGTGGCTGTACTAATCTGCATTCCTGCCAAAAGCGCATGAGGATTCTCTTTTTTCCACATCACCAACTCCTGTTATTTATTGATTTATTGATAGCTGTTCTAACAATCTGAGGTATTTCATTGTGGTTTTAATTTGCTATCTCTCTGCTGATAGTGATGTTGAGCATTTTTTTCATGTCTACTGGCCTTCTATATGTCCTCTCTGGAAAAGTGTCTGTGTAGGTCCTTTGATCATTTTTTAATTGAATTATTTGTGTGCTTTTGGTGTTGAGTTGTATAGGTTCTTTGTAAATTTTGGATAGCCATAGCAATCTTGAGGAAGAAGAACAAAGTTAGAGGAATCACACTACCTTATATAAAAGTACTAGAGGTCCAGTGCACAAAATTCGTGCACAGGGTTGGGGGACTCAGCCTGACCTGCACCCTCTCCAATCTGGGAGCCCTCAGGGGATGTCCTATTGACAGCTTGGGCCTGCTCCCTGTGGTTCTCTATTCTCTGTGGGGTCTGCCTTCTCCACACCAGGGCGATGACCAAGCAGGCCCTGCTGGGTGCTGTCTGCGGCTGCGCTTGTCTGCTCGTGGGTCTCTGTGGCAACGGCCAAGTGGGCCCTGCTGGGTGTTGCCTGCTGGTGCACTTGCTTGCTGGGCTCACGTTGCCAGTGTGACACTGCCAGCATCCTGCCCCAGCCACTATGAGCGCCGCCATCTTTGTCATGGAGTGATGGAGTGATAGAGTGATGACTAATTTGCACATTTCTCTTTTATTAAATAGGATACTGTAAGACCATAGTAATCAAAACAGCATGGTACTGGCATAAAAACAGATATATAGATCAATGGAACAGAATAAAGAGTACAGAGATAAAACCATGGCTATATGGTCAATTAATATTTGACAAAGGAGGCAAGAATATACAATGTGGAAAGAGTCTATTCAATAAATGGTGTTGGGAATAATGGATATATACATGTAAAGAAATGAAACTAGACCATATACAAGAATAAACTCAAAATAGATAAAAGACTTAAATGTAAATCATGAAACCATAAAAATCCTAGAAGAAAACATAGGTAGTAAAACTTCAGACATGTCTCTTAGTATTTTTTTCTGAAAGGGAAACAAAGGAAAAAATAAATGTGACTACATCAAACTAAAAAGTTTTTGCACAGCAAAGGAAACCATCAACAAAATGAAAAGACAACCAATTGAATGAGAGAACACATTCACCAATGATACATCTGATTAGGACTTAATATCCAAAATTTCCTCAACTTTAAATTGAAGTTATTGTATAAGGCTGGATTAATAGCTGAACTTGAATTCGTTTTTTTAAATAACAGCTTTATTGAGATATTAGGGGTCCAGTGCATGAATTCGTGCACTTTGAAAGAACTGTGGGCTGTGAGGCTATGGTGGGCACAGGGGCGGGTCTTGGCCCATCCTCCACTCCTCTGCCCAGCCCCTCCCACCACAGTCCTGGTCTCCTGTCTAATAGCAGTCCTGCTCCCACTGATGCCACTCCACTCGCACTTGCTGATAGCACAGAGCCGTTGGGGCCAGTGTCATCAGTGGTTGCTAGTGGCAGCTATTGTCCCGATCGCCCCTCAGGAGCAGGGGGAGGTAGAAAAGCCCTCAGGGGCAATTGGTGCCGGCAGCCACCACTTGCACCTGCTGACAGTGCCAAGTGATCAGGACTGGTGCTGGGCACTGGCAGTGGGTTCGAGCGGTGGCTCTGGTGTCAACTGTGGGTGCGAGTGGGGCCAGCACCAGCAGTGGCTGTGAGTAGCAGCTCCAGCACTGGCAGTGAGTGCTAGCAGGGCCATCGCCAGCAGCGTGTGCAAGAGGTGGCTACCAGCCCCTATCACCCTCAGGAGCGGGGGGAGGTGGAGAACCCCTGAGGGGCGATCAGGGTTGGCAGCCACTGCTCACACCTGCTAATGGTGCTGAGTGAACGGGGCTGGCACTGGGCACCAGCAGCGGGTGTGAGTGGTGGCTCCAGTGCTAGTAGCAGGTACAAGTCGGGCTGGTGCAGGCAGTAGGTGCAAGTGCTGGACAGGACTGCAGTGTGTGGGACAAAGAATTTTCAGTAACCACAATGACAGTGACCAGTGCCCTGCCTTGGTCTGGTGCCCCAGCTCACCTGCTCCACCATCCTGCTGTGGCGGACACCCACCATGTTCCATGCTCTGCTGCCTGCTGCCAATGCCTGCCATGTTCCACGCACACCCCCTGGTGGTCAGCGCAGGTCATAGCGACCAGTTGTTGGGTTGTTCTATAGTTTGGTCTATTTGCATATTAGGGTCTTATATATAGAGAGATAATTCACACACTATAAAATCCACCCTTCGAAAATATACAATTCGGTGCTTTTTATTATATTCAGAGTTGTACAATCTAATTTTAAGACCTTTTCTTTTCTTTTTTTAAAGACATGCTCAGCTCAACTTTCCCATCAGTTACTGACAAATTGTCAGGCATATGTTGCACACTTTATTTTTTTTTTAATTTTTAAAAATATATTTTATTGATTTTTTTTACAGAGAGGAAGGGAGAGGGATAGAGAGTTAGAAACATCGATGAGAGGGGAACATCTATCAGCTGCCTCTTGCACACTCCCTACTGGGGATGTGCCCGCAACCAAGGTACATGCCCTTGACCGGAATCAAACCTGGGACCCTTCAGTCTGTAGGCCGATGTTCTATCCACTGAGCCAAACCAGTCAGGGCTCAGACTTTAAAGAAAGTGTCTGGGTGATTGGACCCTGACACCTATAAGAAGGTGGGTACTCTGGTCAGAAGGTGGAATCTCCAAAGTGTATGCTGCTGCTCTTCCCAGGTGGTCCAGAGCCCCTGCTCCCTGCTGCCTGCCCCTGGCAAGGGGAGGGGCCGTCAGGAGGTCAGGGACTGAATGTTCTGGAGCATCTCCTCAAAGGCCTGTGGGGATGGTGCATCCGCATTCTGGAAGGTGGCTTGGACTCTGCTGTACAGGTTGAAGGATTTCATCTCCAGCCAGATGAACCCGAAGTGGTCCTCATCGAACAGGATGAAGACCCCAGGGATGCGCTGGGGGTTGATAAAGCCATGGCGAGCAACGAGGCCCATGCCAGAGAAACACATCCTGCAGGTTCGGGGGTAGTCCTCCTCAAACGAGCTCACGCCCACAGGCAGAACAAACTGGACAGGCTGTTCCTCCAAAGCTGCAGCCCTGGACTCCCTGACCTCAGTGGGTGGCCTGACATTGGGCTGGGCAGGACTCTGCCAGTCATGGCCCTCACTGTCCCCAGGCCTGTCTTCTTGCTGCTGCTGCTCCAGGCTCACCTGGTCATGAACCTCCAGGAGGACGCGGGAGAACTCGTTGAAGTTGCGGAGGTTCTGGACAACAGGCAGCTGGATGCGGTGCATGAGGTTGATCTCTATCGTCTGCTGCCCGGCAGGGATGTTGGGGTCACCCGTGATCTTCGTGGCCCTGGCATGCTTCCCATGGAAGCTGAGCATGACGATCTCTAGGCCGTGGACATCGTAGTTGCCTTTGAAGAGGCCTGGTCTGATGAGGTCGTCTGGGTGGCTGGGCGGGAGATAGATGCGGCGGTAGGTCACGCAGTTGTCATACTGACTATAGATGAACTTCATCAGGATGAACTCCTTCCCGGGCTCCTGGAAAATGTCCTCCAGCGTCCGCCCCCATTCTTCTCTCAGCCACGTTCGGAATTCCTCTTGCCTCCCGCCAGACATCCTGTGGTGGTCCGTCCGGTTGCACTTGGTGGAGAACTCGTCCTTCAGCATCTGGATGTGGCCGCTGTGGGGCCCTCTGTGGCCGTACATACACTCCACCACCGCGGCAGATGATTTCCTCTCCGGCAGGCGAATTCTGAACGCGGGCTGGATCTGCACGGGGCCATCCACATGGGGGTACCAGGGAGGCAGGTACCTCCAGCCACTAATGCACAAGCCGTCCACCACCACGTTCAGCAGCCCTCCGTAGGGCCCGATATCTGGCTGCCACAATCCCAAAATGTGTCTGTATGGGTGGAGCAGCTTCGTATAGACTTCCCGACAGGACACACCCATCATCTCCAGGTTCTGCAAGTCTTCAGGAACGCGGAACTCCTCTCGGCAGCGCCGCCTCCAGATGCTGTCGGTGCGCAGGATGCTATGGAACTTGGTGCAGGTCTGGGCCAGGCTGGGCAGGGCTGTGCCCGGGAGCGAGGCGAAGATCTCCGCCAGCAGCTCAGGAGGCAGGTCCTGCAGCGAGCAGCGCCGGGGTGGCGCGGGACTCTGGATCCCGCCACTCCCAGCGCCGAAGAGGACCTCCGCGTCCGCCTCCACGTGCTCCTCTTCCAGGTCCGAGTCCCGGTCCGGCTCGCTGTTGGCCTCCGCCTTCTGGGCCGGGCCCCGTAGCTGCTGGCGACACCGGCATCCCCGCGAAGGGCCTACGCTGCAGAGGCGAGCGCACTCCCCCTGGCCGGTCTGAGCAACAGCCACCACCATCGCGTGGGCCGCTGCCGCCGGGCTGCGAACTGGCCCCGTCCCGCCGGGGAGCCCAGCCACGCCCCCAGGTCCTAGCCACGCCCCCTCCGAGAGGCGTCAATGGTAGGATTTTTTCAACAGAAAGACATCCCCTGGCATTAGCAGAAACTTCTCTTTCCCAGTGTCCCGCCCCGTCCTCCCACCCTAGCCCCAGGCAGTCACTAATCTGCATTCTGTGTGAGCTTGCCTCTGTGGGTATGTCTATGGGGGGCGGGGGGGGGCATTCCACATAAACGCAGTCACAGCTTTGTGACTGGTCTTTTGTGACTGGCTTCTTTCCCTTAACATTTTCAAGATTTATGTGTTACATCGTGTACTAGTACTTCATTTCTTCCATATTGCTGAGTAATGTTTTCATGTATGGGTATACCACATTTTGTTTACCTATTCATCAGTTGGTGAATATTTGGGTAGTTTCTGCCTTTTGGCTATTATGACTAGTGCTGCTATGAACATTGTGTACGAGTTTTTGTGTGAACATGTTTTCATTTCTCTTGGGTATGTACCCAGCTCCATGCTTAACATTTTGAGGGACTGCCAAAATGTTTTCCAAAGTGGCTCCACCATTTTACATTCCCACCAGCAACATATGAGGGTTCCAGTTTCTCTACATTCTCATTAATGCTTCCTTTTATCGCCATCCTAGTGAGTGTGGAGTGGTATTTTATTATGGTTTAGAGCAGAGTTCTTGACTGTAATTTGGCATGACCTTGAACTCCTCAAGGGAAATCTCTTCCACTCTCTGCCTTCGCCCAGCCTCTGCCCAATCTCTCAGACCTCTGGTAGGAATGGGCTCCTGCCTGTGAGCAAGAATGGGCTCACGTTCCTCACTATCCGTTGGCCTCAGGTCTTCATTTTCAGTTGACTAACCTTGCTAGTTTCTTGGATGAATGGATGCCCTGTCCGAATTTCACACGGTGGCCTGGGAGTCAGAAACATGGCGAAAATGAGACTTTTAATAACGCTCTCCAGAGCGGGTGCCCATTTTACAGGAAAACCTTGAATCAGTTTTTTAATAAAATCCTCCATAGGACTGTACCATATGCAATTAGAATAGTGCATGAAATGAGGTACTGACCATATACGTTTACTTTCCCTCCCAGCCAAAATTCATGAAAAAAAAACATAAAAAGATAGATATATATTAAAAAGTAATGGGAAATTCCAAAAGCAACATCAGCTAGGAGAAATTTAGAGGAATTCTCACAAGATAGAAAACAGATGGGGACAATAATTGGACCGGAGACTATCACAGACAAAAACATTCAGAAGTGTGGATGAAAGGGGCTGCGTGAGAACCTGACTAGCTCAGGGAAGGCCTGCATGGCGGTCTTGCACACTCAAAGATCTAAAGTAACCACAAAGGATGGTCGGAAATTAAACTTTAACTAAAAGCAATTACGGTGGGTAGTTACATCCTAGGCCGATATCTTCACTGACAGGTCAACCTTTACCTTAACCAAGCCTGTCTGTCTTTTTGTGTCTATAATAACATATCCTTGAAATGTCTGGGTAACTTATAACGTCCCTTCTTCTGGACCCCTTGGGGCACAACCTAATGTGTCTGGATGCCAGGACAGACACCACAAATTCCTTCATTGTTATCATGTTCATTGTTCCTGCATCATCTAAGTACGTGTCTATTATTTTACTTTTTATCCAATCCCAGGGGTTCCCCCCCCCCCACTTTGCTTGCTTCTGCCTCTCTAGTCTGTCACTAATGGATTTCATGTAACCCACCTACATTCTTTTTTGGATTGCAATGTGTAAATACAGATGTAACCCACCATTTTCTGGAACATTATCTCAATCGTTGAGGTTCTGCTTCCTCGCAATTGTCAACAGATTGGGTCAAATAAGCTCACAATTTTTTTTTTACAGGTTTGAACGTTTTTATGTTAACAGAAGTAAACTGCACAGATAAGAACGCAAAGCTTTTGATAAATAAAAAGCTTATAATAAATAAAAAGCCTATAATAAATAAAAGCTGGTAATGAACAGCATGCTCAAAAGCAAACATAGAAATTCACTCCAGAGACTTCATTCCAAACACCTGGGCCGTTGGTATCCCCCTTCCTCTGAGAACTATGTGCAGCTAGATGCTTGTGTAAGGTGGAAGCTCTCAGCAATATTCATTCATTCACTCATTTATTATGTTATTTTTTAACATTAGGGTCTGAGGTCAGTCCTCGCTTCAGACATCTCCCTGTTGCTGGTGGGCAGTGAATGTTTTGTGTTTTCGTATGTATGACACTACCTTATTGAATGGCACTAATGATATATATGCTCTATCCAGATTCAAAGTTATTTTTCCTCAGAACATTGAGAAATTTGGCTTTTCATCTTTATATACTTGAGTTGCCAGTAAATGACAGATGAATCTGATTCTTGTCCTTTTGTAGTTCTTCTCTCCTCTTTTTGAAAGCTTTCAGGATTTTCTGCTACTCTTGTTCTTAGCTTTCATCACCTTATTTTTCTACCGGTGAGATTTTTTATTCTATTTAATCCTTCGTGACTGGTTTTTAGTATGACTAAGGTTTTTCTCAAATTCTGGCATACTTTGGTAGTTTCTACTATTTCTTTAAATATTTTTTCTCCTCCATTTGCTTAATTTGTCTCCTTATAGAATGTCTCTTAATATTCAAGATAGTGATGTAGGAAGATGCTTTGGGACAATTTTCTCTGAAAAACAACAACAACAACAACGAAAACTAAAAGTTTACTGAGGGACAACTACACATCAGGCAAGCTAGAAGAAAACGACATCGAGAGGGTAGGAGAGGCTGGGACACATCTCTCCGTAAATCTCACACCTGGCCCTGCACATGACCCACATCAAGAGAGAACTCAGAACCCAGAGCTTTTTCCTGAGGAGCAAAGGGTTTGAACTTCACACTGGGCACCCCACCTTGTAGGACCAGCACCTGCAAGACGAACCTGCAAAACATGGAGCTTTGAGTTCTAAGACCCACAAAACTTCAGGGACCTGAGAAACTGCTCACAAGTTCTTATTCACCGGCCCCCAGGGCCTGACTCAGAGGCACCTGATTGCAGCCAGACCCTTAAGTGAAAGAGGCGCATTTGCTTATAATAAAGCTTCTGATTTTTACAAGCCCCTAGGAGTCTGCTGGAACACTCCTGGGCATGGAGACAGGTGGGTGCCTTCTTCACTCTCTTGATGTGCTTTTTTTTTTTTTTTTTTAATCCTGAACTCCTCCCTTTACCCCTCTCCCCTCCCCATCTTTGTAGACACCTTTCTGAAGCTCCCTCTCTGCCTAGTGTAACCAGCAGGTGCCATCTTTGCGTTCCCCCTCTGCTGCTCTCAGAGCAGTGGTGTCTCCCAGAGGGAGTGTTTACACCCCTCTGGTGCCCGGATCTTTGCAGACGCCAAACAGGAGACACCTGTTGATCATCTAGCTTGAAGGGCCAGGGGAGCTTGCATTCCTGGGTTCCATGGTACTATAACAATGAAAGAGACAGTTCTTGGCGGACAGAAGCACACCCCTATCTCTCTGTGGCAGAGGCTATTGCTTGTGTTGGAGCAGACCTGAGGAGTAGGCGTCAGGGCTGACACACCCTAGGGGGCTTCTTGCTGTCTTGCTGCCCTTAGGGAGCGGAGGCCTGTGGACGCCATCTCTGTGCTATCCCTCACCGGTGTCTCCAGGAAATGAGCTGACACACTCTTCTGGGGCTCTGATATTTTCCAGTGACACCCAGGGGCCACATCCAGACCACCTGGGCTCCCTGCCCGAGGCCCCACAGAACTGCGCGTATTTGCATATGTGAAAAGCTGTCCAAGGGCCTGGCTTCCAGTCAGCCAGCATCTAGGCTGAAGCAGCCCCTTTGGGACACTGACTGTTCTCCTCACACCTTCAACTGCCAGGAGCAAATGAAAATGAAATAAGCTGCTTGGACAATCACAAAGCTTGGGAGGACGAGAGCTAAGGCAGGTTAAAGGACAAGCTTCAACTCCTACATACAACCACTCCTTCAAGACTGGGAGACATGGTTGTCTCATCTAAATGCACAGAAACCAACAGAGACTCAAGCAAAATGAAGAAACAAAGGAACATGTTACAAATGAGGGAAAAAGATAAAACCTCAGAATGCCTCGTAAGTAAGCATTAGAATTTATTATCTACCATAGTTCTTAGCATCAATTTTAGACATTTTTTATTCTTAAAAATAACAAACTGTTGGGAGAAAAATGTCCTTGTTTCTTTTTCTTTCCTCCTTTCTATCACCTGTGTGTGCATTTTGTGTAAAACAAAAATGATGTTGCATTTCAGCAAGTTAAGATAACTGCTTTTTGCAGTTAAGCTAATTATATGATTTTCAATCTTTAGCCTAAATGCACTGGTTGATTTCTTAATGTCAAATTAAGCTGATAACCAAATTTATCTTTCTATTTATCTATTTATAGATGCACACAATTCAGATCTAGTTGACTAGTATATCACTTAATCATTGTATATCTTAGCTCATGAATGAGTGAATTTAGAAAACAATTTTTATTTTAAATATTATTTTTGACAGATTTTTGTATCAAGGATATGCAGGCCTCACAAGGCCTCACCTCCTATCCCCATACCTTGGGTACAAGGTTTCAACATGTGAATTGGGGAGAAGGCAAAAATATTTAGACCCTAACAAATATACATATTCTTTAATCCAGCATCTTAGTATTAATAATTTATTACCAGGAATAAGCACAAATACATAATAACAAAGTTTTATCCCAATACTATTTAATAGACAATTACATAATATTCAGCCACTTAAATATATTCTTAAAGGATAAGTATAAAAAAACCATTTTTATATGCAGGATTAACAAAATGGAAAGAAAAACTAGTAGAATTTCATTGCATGCAGATGCATGCATGTGTATATATGCATATGTGAATATACATATATGTATATGTGCTTTTGTAATATAAAGATCATAGGGAAATATTGCTACTAGGAATTTTAGCATGGTGGTAAGATTAAGAGTGGCAATGTTTATTTTATTCACCAGTATTTTATATATTTTCTATTATAATATATTTTTACAATAGTAACCAATTATAAAGCACTATTATGAAATACAGAGCATAGAATATTGTAGAAAGAGTTTAAGTGAAAATTTTAATTCTCTCTGCTATGATTATAGCAGTCTAGAAGTTGCATATGCATATGAAAAATATCTAAAGTACACAGAAAAATTAAAAGTTAATTTAATATAATTTTCTATAAGCTACCATTTTTTGTTATGAAAACAGTTGCTTTTCATTTTAAAAAGCAAAATAAAAGCACAAACTTCACTGACAGAAACTGTGGTGACAGCCCCAGCAACAGCAAAAGAAATTGTATAGATCCAGTATAATCCAACTTCAAATATAGACTTTCTCACTGCACATATCCAGTTGTGTCTGGCAGATACAAACTGTTATTGCTATCATTAGCCAACAAGTAAATCCCTGATAAATGAGCATGCCAGAGGGTGCCCCTTCAGTCATCTTTGGCTCAGCCCTGCCATTAATCTTAGGAAAGACTTTTCTGTGATCTTGCAACCCTACTCAGATGCCGTGACCTTGGGCTACAGGCGCTGACATTGGACTAAGAACAAGGAATTGAGGTTTCCTCATTGACTCTGACTTCAGTGTGACAACTTTTGTGAATTATTTCACCTGCTGCTCTATCACAAGTTCTTTTCTGTCATAAGCACTGCACATACATACACAGACATAAACACACCCAAATAATTATGGGCATAGAATGAGTAAAAGACTTGGGAAATGAACACAGGATGAAACAGTCTTCTTTGGCTACTTTTGTGCTTTTGAGCAGCAGTTTCCAATGGTGTGCTGGAAATTGGATATTTTTAAAATATCCAATACCTGACTAGTCAGGGCACTGACCTCTTTTCCCTTAGATTGTCATATAAAAAAATGATAACAGTCAACATAACAATAGCTGTTTAGTGTGAATGCTCTGTCTTGAACCATAAACATATAGGTCATAAAATAGAGTAGCCTCTTATTGGTCCTGTTGTATGATAAAATTGCATCTGATTTGTTAATTCTTGGTACCAGAAATTCTTATAGACAAGTATAGGCACCTGCTTTTTTAAAAAGTCGCTTTGGAACAAAAAGGATAAGTAATTTCTATTATTATTATTTTAATCAACCAATATTATACCTATTGTTTGTCATATTGGCAAAAAATATGTTTTTGGTGGGCAGCAGAATTTTAGTTACTAGTTTACATGTACCATGAAATGAAAGAGGTTGAAAAAATCACTGCTTTTACCTTTGTTTTGAGAGATGGTGGTGTGAAATTAGACTACTTCTAACTCAATTCAAAATTTGAATGTTAAAATGAAAAAAGGGCTCATTTATGGATTTCTAGTCTATCCTCTCAATTGGAAGCAATACATCCTAATTTTTCATTGGAAATTAGTTGAGAAGAAGTGTTGCCCACCAGTGCATTGTGTACCTTTCTTATCTGGTCAAAAATGATATAAAAAAAACCCACAAAAAACCTCACAAAACTAAACACCTTCTGTGATGACCCCAAAAAAGAAATCCTGATTGACTTTCCAATTTCTACTGTTCACTCATTTGTGTAATTCCTTCTCTGTAATGGTTTGATTTATGTGTCAACAAATTTAAGCTGTGGTACTCCATTACATAGTCAAATATTAGTCTTGGTGTTGCTTTTTGGAACTTTATAGACGTGGTTAACAACTACAATAAGTTGACTTTAAGTAGAAGAAATTATCTTCAACAATGTGGGTGGGCCTCATCTAATCAGCTGAAGGCCTTAAGACCAAAAACTAAGATTTCCCAGAGAAGAGATTCTGCTAAAGACTAGAGTTTCAGCTCCTAATGAGTTTGCTAGCCTGCGCTGTAGGTTTCATACCTGCCACTTTCTACAGTCATGTGAGTCAGGCTTTTAAAATAAATTTCTTTCTCCTATTGGTTCTGTCTCTCTGAAGAACTCTGACTGGCATGTGGATAGATAGTAGAAAGATATAATTTATTGCTTTTAATTATAGCATTATAGCACATAAAGTATACAAAATGTCAATGTCTTCTTAAAATTAATTGACAATATGATTTAGACACACTGTTTCATTTATCAGAAGGTACAAATGTTCAGTGACCATGGCATCTACAAACCATAATTTAACCATGAGTACGGATGAAACTGTAAGTTTACTAGATAGTCCAGCTTCTAATTTTCAATGTTAAACCCTTATTATGATTTAACTGGTCTAATGTGGAGTTAGGAATATTGTGTTATGTTTAAAGTCATAAAATAGCTGACATGGAATAATTTAGGTTTGATGATGTTCTCCAAGTTTCAACTTCCCCAGAGTAAAGTAGAACCCAGGTGTTCTTCCAGTCAAAACCTCGTTCTTCCCCTTTCTTATGACCTAGCTTTCAACTATCTCCCAGGAGTTGTCTGGCCCAAAGGCTATTTTCTGCCTTGCAAATGTTTGCTTTGGCTTGCAGAAGTTTCTGTTTTATTCACAAGATACATACTCATATGCTGTTGAGATCCAGCATAAGGCTATGTGGGTATCATTTGTCTTTCCCCCTAGTATTGTTATTCAAGAGTTAAAACTCATTTTCATAAGATATTATTTTAAGATTAGAGAAGTGTGTTACAATTGGAATTAAAATATAAAATCAAAACAATCTTGGGTTATTAGGAAGTGCACTGTTCAAGGAATAGAGCATAAGATGGTAATACTTAAGGCTTAAAAAAGTAACATAAATGTTACAAAACAAAATTAAATACAATAAGTTTTAAATTTGTAGATATACATCTTCCAAGATGTAAATTTACTATTATAACTTGCGACTAGAACTCTCATATCATGGATGCAGTGCTCTGGTTGCATTTTATGTTTCTTATCAAGAGATCCCATTTTATATTTTAATTTTAGAGTTAGAATGACTGCCATATGTGAAATATGCTTTCTTGAGTATTCTGAATTCCATTTGTTATAAAAAGGCAATATCAAATTGAACAAAATGTACATGCTACAGGTCATCCCTTCACCCTGGGCACAAGATGGGGTCCTTGAACTCTTTCTGTTATGGTTTGGTGATGATGGCAACATGAGGTAGACCAATTCTCCTTGGTTGAAAACCTCAGACCTGGTCACCCCCGCTTTTTCGTTCTGTAACTCTCCCTTGGCAGTGTGAATTCTACTTGTGAATCCAAAGTAGGGAGTAGATTTGTAAGTGTAAGTATAAATTCCCAAGTGTGAAATTGGAGCTAGAAGGGGTTTTCTGTAAGAGATTGAGGGAGGCACTGCCTATTAGGAGGCAAAATCAGTCAAGAAGTCAAATGGGAAGGCAAAAATGCATGTCAGATTTGAAAGATAAAACATGACTTTAAAAGGAGATAATAATAACGGGTTGTGGACAAGACATGAGAGAATAGAAGACTTACATTGTATAGCTGTTTTGATGGTTCAGAAAATTGTGAACAAACTAAAAGTTTATCAGTTGTCCAATACTAGTGGGAAGGTGAACAGTAGTGCTTCAAAGGTCCATACAAAAATACTCTTTCCTGTTCCTCCTTTTAAGATCTGTCTCAAACTTAAAACGTGAAACTTGCAAAAAATTTTCAATCTATTTCCAAAGCATCATCTGTTTCACCTAGTGTCTGGAATATGAGTCATTGATAAATAATTTCATAAATAATTATTGAGTGAGTTTTCATTAAAGTGTGAATGACTTATAACCAAATTCCATAGGAACTTATAATACTAAAGGGAATGAGAGGTGTTAGAGAAGAGCTAAAGGTCTAACACTTTTTGAGTCTGTTCTCTTACCTGATGGAAGCTCAGGCACAAGCAGATAGCCAGTATTTATTTTGAGGTGAAAGATCATAAATTCACTTATTCAGCCAAGAGATAATTAATAAGGCACTGCACTCTGACCCAACCAAGCCCATCATTTACTATCAGAAAATAACACAAGAACACTATCTGGAGAATAAAGATTCTGGATCACTTTGATGGCTTGTCATTTCTTTATTTCCTTATTTATCTATTTATGAAGATAAATGATGGCATAATGCATTGGTATTCAAATTTATCATATATACTAGGGGCCCGGTGCACAAAAATTTGTGTACTGGGTGTGTGTGTGGGGGGGGGGGGTCCCTCAGTCCAGCCTGTGCCCTCTTGCAGTCTGGGACCCCTTGGAGGATGTCCACATGCTGGCATGCCTGGCCAGCCTGGGTGAGGGGCTGATGGCTGTTTGCAGGCTGGCCAACCCCCCACCCCCAGTGGGGACCCTCACCTCATGGGGCCAGCCTGGATGAGGGCCAGTTTCAGACTGCCCAAAGCCCAGTAAGGGTTTGGGTCCAGACTGGGGTGAGTGGCCAGCCTGGGTGAGGGGCTGAGTGAGGCAGCTGGTGGCCACCTCCAGGGTCCCAATGGCTGGCTCCACCTTCTCCACAGCCTGAGCCCAACCTGCCATGCTGGTCGCCTGCTCCTGGTCCCATTGCTGGCTCCGCCCCCTCCTCAGCCTGAGCCCAGCTGGCCATGCTGGTCCATTGCTCCTGGTCCAATCACTGGCTTCACTGCTCCTCAGTTTGAGCCCAGCCAGTCATGCTGGTCCGTTGTTCCTGGTCTGATCACTGGCTCCGCTGCTCCTCAGTTTGAGCCCAGCCAGCCATGCTGGTCTGTTGCTCCTGGTCTGATGGCTGGCTCCGCAGCTCCTCAGTCTGATCCCAGCCGGCTATGCTGGTCTCCTGCTCTGTCAGATTGCTGGCTCCGCCTCCTATTCAGCCTGAGCCCAGCCGCCTGCCGCTGCCTGAGCCGCACCTGCCTCCATCTTGGCTAGGTTAATTTGCATACA
>PVJC01022510.1:0-27274 GCA_004026665.1 Murina feae
GCTCCGAGCCCCAGATGCGGCTGGGGGCAGGTCCCCAGTGGCCACACACACACACACACACACACACACACACAAAAGGCGCCTGGCAGACTGGGGCCATCATAGGACATCCACTGAGGGGTCCCAGACTGTGAGAGGGCACAGGCCGGACTGAGGGACTCCCTCCACCCCGAGTGCACAAATTTTTGTGCACCGGGCCCCTAGTCTATAATAATAAAAGTGTAATATGCTAATTAGACCTGAGGTCCTTCCGGATGAAGCTGGGCCTGCAAGGGAAGCCTGGGTCCCGGGTGCTGGCATTTGGGGGAGGGAAAGCCTACTCTTGCACGAATTTTGTGCATCGAACCTCTAGTTAATAATAATTAAATAGGACTGCCCTAAATTAAACAGGGATGTTTAGCCAACTACTTACACTCCTCAGGTGGCAAAGTTTCAAGATTAAATTTTTGGTTCCTGGTATATATTTAAATTTATATGAGAGCACACATTAAGAATTTATAGGAAGTGAATGACTAATTTTTGATATCCACCTTGAATTGGCAATGCATATAAATCATATCTGATAAGGCACTTATATCAAGAATATATGAAGAACTCTTACAACTCAATAATAAAAAGACTGTAAGTCGACATTACTTCAAAGAAGATACACAGATGGCTAATAAACACATGAAAACATCATCCACATCATTATCCATTAGAGAAATACCATTCAAAACCATGATAAGATGCCACTTTACACTCACTAGGATGGCTATAATAAAAAATACAGAACATAATAAGTATTGGCAAGGATGTGGAGAAATTGGAACACTTATACATTGCTGGTTGTAATGTATAAAGATTCAGCCACTCACTTTGAAAACTTTGGTTAAAAGTTAAACATAGACTTACTACATGACCCAGTAATTCTACTCCTGGTTATTTACCCACAAGAAATGAAAACATGTCCATTCAAAACATGTACATAATGTTCATAATGGTCAAAACATGGAAATGACCCAAATACCCATCAACAAATGAAAGGACAAATAAAATGCAGTATATCCATTTGCCATATTATTTAAAAACAGTGAAGTAATAGCACTGCATTAGGGATTAACCTTGAAAATATTATTTTAAGTGAAAGAAGTCAATCATAAATGACAACATGTTAGATTGACATCATATGATTCTATTTATGTGAAACTAGAGGCCCAGCGCACGGATTTGAGCAATGGTGGGGTCCCTTGACCTGGCCTGCTGGGATCGGGCTGAAACCAGCTCTCTGACATCCCCTGAGGGCTCCTGGATTATGAGAGCAGGGTTCTCTGGTGAGGCACCTGGGAATCTGTCTCCCTCCTCTCTGGTTCCAGGTGCATCATCCGAGAACTGCAGCTGCCAAGTCACTGCAGCTTGGCAGCTCCTACATTGAGTGTCTGCCCCCTGGTGATCATTATGCATCAAAGTTACCGGTCAGGCAGTCACTTAGGCTTTTGTATATATAGATGTCCAGAATAGGCAGTCTTGGAGAAAGTAGAGATCATGATTACCTGTGGCTGAGAGAGTCGGAAGAGAAGAGGAGTAACTCCTTTTGGGCATTAGGCTTTTTTGGGGGAGGATGAGTATGTTATAAAATTAGATTGTAATGATGATAGGTGAATTATCACTCCTATGTTTTTCTCTGAATCAGTGGGAAGCCATGTCCTCCTTTTAAGATTGTGATTCTGGATGAAGCAGATTCTATGACCTCAGCTGCTCAGGCAGCGTTAAGACGTACCATGGAGAAAGAATCTAAAACAACCCGATTCTGTCTCATCTGTAACTATGTCAGTCGGTATGTATATTGCCTTGAAGATAGATGCTAGGCAGCCTTATTTTGCTAACCCTCAGTTAAGGAGAGAAAAAAAATTTTTCAGTGTTTCAAGACTACATTAATATCTCCATCAAATCTTGATAAAAATGAGTTCTTGGGGGAAATCCTTCTTTTAGACACTGACTTGTTTTTTTCCAATATTTTACAGAATAATTGAACCTCTGACCTCTAGATGTTCTAAATTCCGCTTCAAACCTCTGTCAGATAAAATCCAACAGCAGCGATTACTACACATTGCTGATAAAGAACATGTCAAAATTAGCAATGAGGTAAGTACTAATTATTAGTCCTTGTAATTACTAATTATGTTGATGAATGGATATGAAGAGGCCCAGGAAGGAGTCATGTGTGTTATTTCAATTTTTGATACCAATTCTTCAGGCAAAGTTAAGCTAAATGAACAATTGGAATGTCTAGGAATTACAGATTTAGTCTTTCTGTTACTATTAGCAGTTTATTATATGTGTTTTAGAGACCCAAAACTGAGGCAGATTTCATACATATAATGCAAATTCTGCAGCAACAAATCTCTGTAATGACAAAATTTTAGTCTCCTAGCTAATAACTCCACTTTAAAAACTTATTTGGCATGAAATTTTGGTACAGTGATAGAATATATAGGCCTTTTATTCATTATAACAGAATTTAACCATAATTTGAATTTTATATAATCAAAAAAGTAGGATGAGTAGAACATCTCTGTCTGCAACTTTCTTTCAAAGGCAAGAGATTTCTATCCGTCCATTGGACTGAGGCTGTCTCTATGAATTCTGCCACTATAGGACTAATATTCCCTCAAAAATGGAAATAAATTTCATTTCTCCCCAGTAACTCTTGGCTAAAATATAGTGCTTTTCACTTTATTAAGATTAAAAAACCTTAACTGGTCATCATAGGTAAAAACACACACACAAAAATAACTTTTTCTTTTCAGGGACTGTCTTGTCTTGTTCAAGTATCAGAAGGAGACTTAAGAAAAGCCATTACATTTCTTCAAAGTGCTACTAGATTAACAGGTGGGAAGGAGGTCACAGATAAAGTGATCACAGACATTGCTGGGGTAAGAGCATTGGTTAATTCTGAAATTCTTTTAGGCAGCTTTTAGAAAAATTTTCATTTAACAAGTATATATAGATTGCTTTGTATGTGCTTAGTCCATTCAGGCTGCTGTAACAAAATACCAGACTGAGTGGCTGACAAACTACAGAAATTTAATAATAGCTCTGGAGTCTGGGAAGTCCAAGGTCAAGATACCCAGATTCAGTGTGATGAGAGGACCCACTTTCTAGTTCTTGGACTCCTAATTCATAGGTGGCCTGCATTTTCCTATGGCAGAAGGCAGCTCTCTGGGCCCTTTTATAAGACACTAATCCCATTCATGAGGGCTCCACCCTCATGACCCCATCACCTCCCAAAGGCCTACCTCCAAATGCTTTAGGGTTTTTTTCAACATAAATTGGGGAGGGGATTACATTTAGTCGATAGCATGTGCCAAGTACTGTGCTAGGAACAGTACTAAGTGAATAACCTGGGAGTATCAGAATGCTTCAGAGATCTTTATTGTTGAAACTAGTACAGATGTCCATACCTCCAACATCCATCCCCCATGATGTCTTTTATTCTGACAAAGGGTCCTATTATAAACAAGGCACATGCATTTTCTTCAACTTTAAATCTTTTGTTAAAGAAAATAGAGGGCCACACCAGTCTTCAAATACTCCTTTCAGGCTTTATTGCATTTTCATACCATAATTATAACATTAGTCCCTTTTTCCTTGGGTATTATGGATTATTTAAACGCCATCTCTTTAGAGGCATCTTTACTTGGAGAAAAGGCACTTTCCCTTAAAATTACTTTAACCACTGCTTTGAGGAATGACAGCCACTAGGATAGTTTTCAAGCAATATATCACCCTTACTGCATTGTAGTGACTGGACATAGCCACCTGAAGAGCATATTTAAATTTCAGGTCCAGTACCTTTTTCTGTATCACCTCTCTCAGGAGCTCAGAATTAAGGATAAGGCTTAGGAGTCCCTTTTCCTGTTCCTTGCCTCCTCACATCTGGACTGTTATCAGGATAGCAGCTGTTAGGAAATGTCACTTTACATAGTGAACCAACCAAGCATGGAACAGAAGGCTTGGCAGAGTTATGTCCAAACCACCTTCCCCCCCCAAAATCTTTTTAGGTAATACCAGTCGAGACAGTTGATGGAATATTTGCTGCATGTCAGAGTGGCTCTTTTGACAAGCTAGAAGCTGTGGTAAAGGTAAAAATTTAAGATAACTTTACTAACTTTGGGGAAGAAAAAATTAAATGTTGACACCATGTAATTTTGTTACAGGACTTAATAAATGAAGGTCATGCAGCAACTCAGCTTGTAAGTCAACTTCATGATGTAGTTGTAGAAAATGATGCTCTTTCTGATAAACAGAAGTCCATTATTACAGAAAAACTTGCTGTAAGTAGGCACCTTTGCACATTTCAGCAAACTCCTTATACCTAAAAGGGTCAATTACCTAACCTTTTCTTTCTCTTGTAGGATGTAGACAAATGTTTAGCAGATGGTGCTGATGAACATCTGCAGTTGATTAGCCTCTGTGCTACTGTGATGCAACAGTTAACCCAGAATTGTTAAAATCATATTCAATTCATACTGTTTTACAATAAAATAATGAAAGCACCTTTAAAGTGAATATACAATTTATTTAACATTCAAACTTCATTAAGACATGTGCAATATGGCAATTTTACTGGGGGTTTAACCCTACCTAAGATATGATTGCTTGCTGGGGCTTAGCAACAGGGTCCAGTTCACACTTAGCACTAATTAAATACTTTATTGAATAAATACAATACCAAACAAAATGCATTCAAATGCTTCCTAAAAAAAAAAATCAATTTTAAAGGCCTTCTATTCAGGCTAATGACAAACACAATAAAGGCAGATAAGCTAGTTTAACATAATTGGCTGATTTTATACAGCACTTATATCTTTTAGTCCACAAGTATATTATTAAGTGATAGAGAACATCTAATACAACCATTTCTACATAACTAGGAAATAAATTTCTAAGAAAAAAAGACTTTACAGACCCCATCTTTTGTACCCAACCCCAACAGTCTAATTCTAGAGGATAAAGCCAATGACTCTCCTCACAAGAGCTCACGACTAAAGTCGCTTTGCTATCAAAATCTGTATTTCTGATCCGTTATGAGCATTGAGACAAGATTCAAATATTCCCAAAGAAAGAAGCACAATGCACGTTGTGATCGCCTAGTCAGCAACAGCGAGCACTGCATTCAAAACTATCTCATCCCGGGAATTAAATAAGGTCAGCCACATTCATTGGCATTTCCTCCACTGTAGTATTGTAGAAAGTCTCAATGTCACGAAGAATCCTCTTGTCTTCTTCAGTAACAAAGTTTATAGCCACACCTTTCCTCCCAAATCGACCCCCTCTGCCAATTCTGTATAAGAAAAGAAAACAGCCAATTAGAATGTTACTTCTAACAATGCATGAGTTACTGAACATGATGATCCACTTGTTAACCATCAGCTGCTGTTTACCTATCAAGGTTATAGTTGGTGCTTCTAATTGGAGCACTATCTACTAATCAATATCTAGAGGGAAAAGAAATCTTCCTTTGCAGTTAGTGCCAAAAGGATTCAAAGCTTGTCTGGCTGCAAAATGAGATTTTATCAGATGCCTTGAGCATTATTATTTTTAAAGCAGATGACAGTATTGTGTTTGGGGTAGTGAAATTTTTTTAAAAAGCCCATACCAAAGTGGGCCAGCCAAGAGCAGAAGTCAGCCTGGGACAGATGTAAACACACCGGGATGAAGCAAAAAGAACAGTTATATAATCCATATCGGCGCACTTCTGGAACTGTAAACTGCAAATACAAATGCTGCATGGTTAACTATTGTCTAAACTTAACAACTTTTTCCAGTGGGAAAACAAGTATTTGGTATAATAACCCAAACTCATCACTGCTTTTTGCTCAGTTTCACACGTTATAACTCAAATTATTCAAAACGTGTTTACCTCCAAAGCAACTTTCTATCTTCCTGATAGAAACCAGACAATATAAAACCACCTAATAGGCTAATATACAAAAATGCCTTGGCTGAACAACTTAAAATATAAAATAATCATTGACAAAAGAAAAACAAATATAAATACCGACTCGCTCTTTATTCAAACAGTGTGCTGTTTCGCTTATGATTCCACGTCCTAAATTACGTCAACGCCGTTTCTGAGTGCCATCTCGTCATCAACTGCTGCTATCGACTCCTGTATTTTTTAAAAAGTCTTTTTTTACATCATATAACAAAGTACAATTCAATTTATTTAGGGATAAAGCCACTATAACTAAACCAGGGACCGCTCAAATTCCTACCAGACGACACCAAGAAAATCCCAACTATAATCACCAAGAAAGCACATGGACACAAGAGCATCACAAAAAATAAAGCTCAAAAATAATCTAAGACCAACAGATCTAAACTAAAACAATCTAATCCACAGGTATGAAAGGCCACAATTTGAGCAATATTTACAATTGTTTTCCCACTGCATGACCAAAGTTCCCAAGTACAATTTTTAATTTCATCTTACCAATTTGACAATGTCTACTGAATTCCCTGACTTGAAGTTACCTTTCAGATAAATCAATCAGTAGAAAATACATGAGCTCATTTTACCAATACAGTAACAATCAAGATGCCATCTACTCACCTGTGAATATAGTTTTCACGATTGGTAGGTAGATCATAGTTTATAACCAATGACACTTGCTGCACATCAATCCCACGAGCCTGAAATGCAATGGTATGGTATTAAAATTCTAATTCGTAAACTAGAGATGCAATGTAGGCCACAAAATAGTAATGGGCTATATGTTTAGTGATATAGTCCACTGTGGAGTGTGGTCTTTATTCTCCCAAAGAGCCTAAGTTGGTAAAGGTTATTAAAAAACCTTCACCCAAAATAAAACTTTTGGTAAATCAAAAAGCGCAGTTAAGCCCTAACCGGTTTGGCTCATTGGCTAGAGCGTCGGCCTTTGGACTGAAGAGTCCCAGGTCTGATTCCAGTCATGGGCATGTACCTTGGTTGCGGGCACATCCCTAGTAGGTGGGTGTGCAGGAGGCAGCTGATCAATGTTTCTCTCTCATCAACGTTTCTGTCTATCCCTTTTCCCTTCCTCTCTGTAAAAAAAAATAAGTCAATAAAATACCTTTTAAAAAGGGCAGTTAAGGTTTACTTACCAACAAGTCAGTAGTGATCAGAACACGGCTTGACCCTGATCGGAATTCCCTCATGATAACATCTCTTTCCTTCTGGTCCATGTCACCATGCTGCAAATTAACAAACCTTCATTCAAGAATCACCAGTCAGTCAATATTTAATTTTAACCATTATGTATGAGACCAAGCGTCCCTGGCTGCTACATGAATCTAGCAGACAGGTATAGTTAAGAAACAACTTTATTTTGAGCAGGGGGAACGACAACACAGCACTGAACAGCTATATTGTAGTCTGAATCCTGCTTTAATAAGAGAAGACATTGTAATTACCACTACTAGAGTAGAACACCTCTTACCAGAGCAGAAACTGTGAAGTCCCTGGCATGCATTTTCTCAGTGAGCCAATCCACTTTGCGCCTTGTATTGAGAAAAATAACGGCCTGTGTAATCGTCAGTGTCTCATATAAGTCACAAAGTGTGTCCAACTTCCATTCCTACAATATTTCAAAGAAAAGGCCAAGTCATTAAAATTTTGTTTCCAACTTACAATAATTAAAAATTCGCTGTTAGGCTGATCAGAAGACATGTTGCACCAAATTTTAAGACAAAGGACACTGGACATTAAGAAAGAGGTCCACCCCAGTCTTTATCATCTAGTGCAGTTACTTTTCTTCTTGTGTGTACTCTGCTAGCATTATTACAAAAACCAAGATGTGATCCTAGTTTCTGCAATTTTAGCACAGTGCTTATACAAGAAGGTAAAAAATCTGGCTACTTTTTTTATGTTTAGTAATTAGACAAGTTACCTCTCTTTCAACATTAATATAAAACTGTTTGATTCCTTCAAGGGTCAATTCTTCCTTTTTCACCAGAATTCGAATTGGATCTCTCATAAATTTTTTGGTCACCTCCAACACATCTGTTGGCATAGTGGCAGAAAGCAACACAACCTTAAAAAAAAAAAAAACACATACACAAAAATGATGTTATCACACAAGTAGTTAGCTGAGCTGTTATGATACTCAAAAAACCATGTTTGAGGCCAAGCGTCTCTACCTAGCTATGGAATTGTGCTAGACAGAGATAGTTATGCATCAATTGCTTTAAGCAGGGGGAACGACAATAAAACACTTCAGTTGTATTGTAACAGTTCCTGCATTAAAACCTGACCTCCAGCTATAGGAGGGGGTTAAATAAAGCTCACCTGAATACTTGTATTTAGTTTCTGGAAAATCTCATAGATTTGATCCTTAAATCCCCGGCTCAACATTTCATCTGCTTCATCCAAAACAAACATTTTGATCCATTTTGGAGCTGTTAAAAAGAAAATCATACTATCATCCCTAAATCCTCAAATTATAGTAAAAAAAATTTATGCTCAATTGACAGCAATACTTACAAAGGTATCTTCTGTTTAACATATCAAACACTCTCCCTGGTGTACCAACAACAATATGTGGTGCTTCGGCCTGCAGTTTTTGCATTTCATTGCGAACATTGGTTCCACCAATGCAGGCATGACATGTTGCTCCCATATAGTCTCCAAGTGCCAGAATTACCTTTTGGATCTAAAAGGCAAAAGCCTTAATTATCTAACGGAATTACAGATTGTAACTAAACTTCCAAAGCATAATGGCAAATATGTGGTCTACACTACACAAAGCTTTTATGCATGCACAGCACTCAACTACTTCCAAGCTTAAAATGAAGACTGATCTAATTGCTTTGAGGTCTAATTCCCTTGCAGAGTCTTGTGCCTTGTCAAACTTGAGATCCTATTGTCCCAGGTATCTGCTAGATGAAGAACTAAAAACATGTCCTTTATTTTTCATTGTGTAGGGAGCCAGAAATAGTGGACCACGCTCTGCAATTACAGCTACAACAAATCATCGCTACATTAATTTTTCCCACAGGGCAGTGACACTGACCTCAATAAAGCCTAGTTTTATTAGCAATGTGTACTTTAAAGCCTGTATTAGCAGTGAGACTTGAAAACATATCATGCAAAAAGATGCAACACAAACTAGTAACATGTCACTGCAGTTTTCACGTTGCACAACTGCATTCAAATTTTGAGACCAAATCTAGTCCACCCTGAACAGAAAGCTTTAGTCTCTCCATGTTATATAACCCTGCAAACCACACTTGCACACCCAGTTCCTATTTAACTTTTAACAAAAACTCCCTGCATGCATGGACAGTTAAAAAAAGGTTTCTGGTAAGACCAATTTATACTGTTTTGAATTCTTCAGTTGTGAAACCTGAAACCTATGCAACACGCAAGCAGTTTTGTTGTTTGTTTTTTTAACTACACTATCAATACCTGTTGTGCCAGTTCTCTGGTGGGGGCCAATACTAGTGCTTGGGTCTCCTTGAACTCAATCTCCAACTGTTGCAGGATGGAAATAGCAAATGTGGCTGTCTTGCCAGTACCTGACTGAGCTTGAGCAATCACATCATACCCTAAAAAAAGTAGGATACATATTTACCGATCCCACAGCAAACCGTCACTTCTAGTTTACACTATGTATTCCACTTGGGACATGAAATATGCCCAAATAATCAAGTGATCAGCAATGAGTGTTCTCTTCATTTCAGGTCAGTCCCGAAAGATGATTGCCATCATTTCACTTTAAGGAATACAAGTAGGTAGGTACTAGTCCCCCAGACTATTTTCCCTTTTATAATCCAGGTCTATCTATGCAAAACAACGCTTCCCTGTTTTTAAGTGCTAACGAATTCTTTTACCTTTAATACAAGGAATAATAGCTCTCTGCTGAATAGCTGAAGGCTTCTCAAAACCATAAGCATAGATGCCCCGGAGAAGAGACTCCTTTAAATTCATATCGTCAAAGTTATCAACAATCTCATTCCAGTTGCTCTATAAAAAAAAAAATTTTAAACCGAATTAATAAGATGACCAACCTCACCTTTCCACAGATTCAGAATCCACGCCCATCTCTTACCTCGATGACACCATCGGGTTCCATTCCCTCTGGGCCGCCATGTTCTCTGCGGACAAAAAGACTGCAGTTGGGGCACGTCTTTCCCAAGCCCCCCATCTGCTCCTCGGGGACGGGGGCAGCCGGTTACCCCCCCTCCCCTCCCCTCCGCGCGGTCATTTCCTACTGAAAGAGCAAAGCAAGCTGGTGGGCAGGGCACACGTTTTACCTACCGCGCGCCCGCCGGGAAGGCCGGGAGCGGGGACGGCCGGAAAAGCTCCCGGCGGCCGGCCCTTCCCCCTGGCCCCGCGCTCCGGTCTCGGCGGCGGGCGGTCTCGCGAGAGCTCCGCACGCCGAGCTCCGCCCCTTACAATGCGCAAGGCGGGTGATTGACGCGGGCGGGCAAAGGCCTGGCCAGGGCTAAGCCAACGGTTCGCCGAGCCCCGTCGCCGGCCCGGCCCCGGCGCAGCTCCCGGTCGCGTCCAGTGGGAGCCGCAGCCTCCCTCGCTCCCCCCGCGCCCGTGGCCGCACATAAAGCTTCAGGCCGGTTACACTGCACGGAACGCGGACTGCGCCACGGCTTTCACCCAACGCCGACTCCGTGCGGGCAGGGGAGGCGCCAGAAACCCAAAGGGTCTTCCGGGAAAGCCGCCACACCGCTCCACCTCCGTACCCTTGTCTCCCTGCCCATCACGGAAGCTTCTCGAAGGACACGGGTGCCGTGCCCCGGGCAAACACCTATGAGCCCGCGCTCCCTGCCTCCACGCCAGCCGCTACAGCCCCCGTGGCGCCACACGACCTCCGCCGGCGGGCGCCGCGGGGAAGCGCCGTACCTGTTATAGTCCGCGGAGCCACCAGACATGTTCCGAAAAGCCACTCAGCGCCCGACTGGAAAGACAGCGGGGCCGCGCCACCCGTTTTTTATAGGCTCGTGACCGGAACCCGTTTTCTGCGGAGGAATTTTCCCGTCGCGCTTCGGTTGGCCACAAAATTGTGATCCTGGGAGCCTTACCTCCGAAAATATCCGAGGCGAGTCTGTGGGGAAGTCCAGGCTGGTTGTTTCAAGATACGACAGGGTCGCGGGGAGTCGCAGGGGCGCCGAGGGAAGGCTGGGACTCTTTGCTCGGAGGCGGAAGAATATTGCAGCAGGCGGTGCTCGGCCCGCGTTCCCCTCCCACCCTGCACCTACGGGGTTTCCGCGTCCCTGAAGCGGAGGCGCCGGGCCGCACCGGGAGGCGGAAGCCGGAGGCGCCCCTGGTGCAGGTGGCCGGACCTCCCCGGGGGTCCGTGTGCCGCGCTCGTCCTTCCCGGCGGCGCCCGGTGCCGGAGAGGCGGGCTCCCCCACGCCGCACCGGAGGCGCCTCGGGTGGTTCCGCCCGCTTAAGCAGCGCTGGGAACAGGGCGTTTAATTCGACCCTAAAGGACTGCCTGGCCTTTGGCCCGAGCGCGTAATACCCATTCAGGTAGTAAACGTGCAAACGTCCTGCCGGGAAAGTCGGCCGCCCCGCGCGTCCCGGGAGGCCCGGGTCCCCGCACTGAGCAGGGCGAGCGACAACGTGGGGTGGCATCTGCACGCGTCTCGGGAGCAGCCCGCTCCGTTCCTCGCCTGTCGTCCCGTCTTCTCTAGCTCTCTTTAAAATAATGCTCTTAATGTTCACAGCTGGGAGGGATGCCTGATAAAATCGTTGTAAAGTTCTGTAAATGGATAACAGCTAAGGAGGAGTATTTTCCTAGCAATGAAGAAATTTATGGGGATGCTTCTGACATATACTGTTTGCTGTTTGGGGACGATGGGTTCTGATTCTGGTCTATCTGGGTCTGTTTTTTAAAGACTGAGTTTTAGTTGCTTATTCCCAATGAATGTTGATTTACTGAAAGCGAGATCAATACAACACTTGCTGTTCAAATAAACTGCATGATTCTTTAAGCTGTAGAGGTTTTCAACTGTAGTCTCCTAACCCAGGCCCGTTGGTAAAAACAGTGTATCTACTCATGTAACTTTTAAATACAATAATCCTTCTCATGCTGCAAGATACCACGAATATTCAGGCAAACATTTTCTCATTAATTCAGAAGACCAACCTAAAGTCTGAGACTGGAAATACTGATTCTTAATTTTCTATATTTGTGTATCGTATTTGATACACTTGCATTTTTAACTTATTTATTTCAAAATTGTTATCGTGCCAGGAACTGACAAAAATGAATACCATGATAAAAAAAAGTGGGCCTCAGTCTAGGAATGTGGTTCCTATCCATCTGCCGGAAATGTTCAAAGCTGGACGTTTTCTGAGAATGAACGGGAGAAATCCTATTGTCTCATCTAAAACTTACTAAAAAAAATCTCCTGAGAACTAAGAAATCAATGAAAATACTGAATCAGCTCTAACTGGTTTGGGTCAGTGGATAGAGCATCAGCCTTCGGACTCAAGGTCCCAGGTTGGCTTCTGGTCAAGGGCATGTACCGTGGTTGCAGGCACATTCCCGGTGGTGGTGGGGGGGGGTGTAGGAGGCAGCTGACTGATGTTTCTCTCCCATCAATGTTTCTAACTATCTGTCTCCCTTCCTCTCTGTTACAAATCAATAAAATATATTTTAAAAAATAATAATAAAAAGAAAATACTGAGTCAGGAAAGTGACCAACCATTCAGTCTCCCTTGAGTCCTTAGGGTGTAATCAGTCACTCATAGGGTGAAATCAATCAATGATTAACATTTAATTGTTGAGTGTTTTCTTTAGGTTTAGCACTACTGTTAAATGCTGTGCAGGGCCCTGACCGGTTTGCTCAGTGAATAGAGCGTCGGCCTGCGGATGGAAAGGTCCCAGGTTTGATTCTGGTCAAGGGCATGTACCTTGGCTGTGGGCACACCCCCAGTAGGGAGTGTGCAGGAGGAAGCTGATTGATATTTCTCTCTCATCGATGTTTCTAACTTTCTATCCCCCTTCCTTCCTTTCTGTAAAAAATCAATAAAATATATTTTAAAAAATAAATAAATACTGTGCAGGATTTCCAGTGCCTTAAGAGGAAATAAGGGCTAACCTCTGGTTTAGGTCACAATTGTTGAAGTGATTTTACGGTAAGAAAGCTCTATAATCCAAAATTCAATGAAATTCAGAACCCCATTGCCTGCAACCCTACAGTGTATTTCTAATGAATGCTGTGCTCACCACATTTGCTTATGCTTACTCAATAGTATTTATAAATAATAAATGAGTTAAAGATCTAAACACGTAAGTTTTGTATATCAATGTACAAGCACACTCTTATGGTTGAGAAAAATTTTTCTACTTAACTTGAGATCTAAAATTAGATAGCCTTCTCAAAGTCAACTGTAAATGCTTCTTTGCTAACCTGGAGCATGTGAGGTCATTTATACTGCAAATGATACTAAAAATCAGATTCTTTCCCCAGGTGAGTCACCTAGTTTAGTTCTGCTCTTCAGTAGCCTCAGCTGACAATTCTAAACCCATCTAGCAATTGTAAGCTAATATTCACCAGAAGAGAGGAATCAAGGAATTAGGTAATACAAATTTGTCAGTATGACATATAAAGACAGTAACAAAACCTTAAAAGAATATGCTTTATGCTGGTAGTGACATCATCCTATAGGAAGTACCATGTGTTCTCATCATTGAGGGAATGTGGTATGCCACCTTAAGATTCTCACATTATTTTAAGTTCATCAGTTCATTTTGTGATGCCTATGCATTTAAAGCACTGTCTTGCCTTGGCCCATGTGGCTCAGTTGTTTGGAACATCATCCCGTACAAGGAAGGGTAGCAGATTCAATTCCTTGTCAGGGAAAATGTCCAGGTTGAGGGTTCTATGTATGGTTGATACAGGATGAGTATGGGAGGCAATTGATCAGTATTTCTCTCACAGATTGATGTTTCTTTATCTCCCTTCCTCTCTCTAAAAATCAACAGAAAACACATCCTTGGGTGAGGATTAAATAATAATAATAATCATATAATAAAAGCCTAATATGCAAATTGGTCCAATAGTGGAACAACTGGTCACTATGATGCGCACTGACCAGTAGGGAGCAGGCACTCAGTGCAGGAGCTGCCCCCTGGTGGTCAATGCGCTCCCACAGGGGGAGTGCCGCTCAGCCAGAAGCCAGGTTCACAGCTGTCAAGGGCAGCAGCGGTTGTGGGAGCCTCTCCTGGTTCTGCGGCAGCACTAAGGAGCAGCAAGCCAAGTGGTAAGGAGTAGTAAGCAGGCAGGGGGACATCCCCTGAGGGGTTCTGGATTGCGAGAGGGTGCAGGCTGGGCTGAGGGGACTCCCCTTCCCACAGTGCATGAATTTCATGCACAGGGCCTCTAGTAGTAATAATAAAGCAGTGTCTTTATAAGCTATTGATATGCAAAAGTTTGTTAAGGTATGTGTTTCGGATCTTTAACTCATTTATTACTCATTAATATCATTTATTATTTAGTAAATATACACTATAATACATGCTGGCCCTCTGTCTATAATTTGTGTTTAAAAAGAATTGCCTTGAGCTAGATGGAAACAGTAGTGCTATTCACCTCTTTATTATTCAACTGTGGGAGGAAATTAGAGGCTAGATTGTGCTTGAATATAGGCAGCATCCACTGAAGCACTTTGGAGGGTGGCACTCACTGCCACAATCTTTACAATAACTTTTAAAGCCATTTATACGAAGACAGGTAAAGATATAAATAGAGTTGAAGAAAATGGAGAAAATTGAAGAGGACCATGGAAGGGTCTACTGAGCTATATAAGGATTGGGTTAAAACCCGTTAACCCACGGTTATTAAACTCTATTGTGTAACCACAATATGGCAGTTATTCTAGCTCTACCCTTATAAAGACGAAAATAAAAATGCTTTATTGTACTTCAGTACATGCATAACTGGTATCCATAAAAATCTAGGGGGAGATCTAGTTGAAATGCATATACATGTGGACTCTGCCCTCACACCTTTAAAAATAAAAGTGGGGTCAGCCTTTTATTTTTTTAAATTCTAAACTTAAAAAAATTGCAGGAATAAAGCAATGAACAAAAGTTTGCTACATTTGTTCTCTCTCATACTTATCTATGACTTCTTTCTGGAAGTTTTTGAAAGTCACAGAGGTAACAGCGTCACTTCACTACTAATAGTTTAGTACTACGCCCTAAAAACAAAGCTATCCTTCTCTAAAACCAAACAATTCTATTAGAACATGAACAGAATACACAGAAGAAAGACATTTTGCTGAAGAGGATATACAGTTGGCAATAAGCACATGAAAAGATATTTAACATAATTAAAACATTTGAGAAATACAAATAAAAACCACCATGAGATATCACTATACATCTATTAGAATGGCTAAAATAAAAAATTGTGACAACACCAAATCCTGGCAAGGATGGGAAGGAACTACATTACTCATACATTGCTGGTGGGAATGTAAAATAGTAAAGCCACTCTAGAAAACAGTTTTGCAGTTTTGTGTATGTGTGTGTGTGTGTGTGTGTTTAGTGCAACTACATATAATGCAGCAATTTTATTCCTGGGCATTTGTCTGAGGAATGTTCATGCAAAGACTTGTGCATGAATGGCCATAGCAGCTTTTCTTACAATAGCCAAAAGCTGGCAACAATTCAGATGTCTTTCAGTGGGTGAATGGTGAAGCTACACTACTTTTATACCACAGAATACTACTCAATAATAAACAGGAAGGATCTGTTTATTAATATAAACACAGCCTAGATGAATCACTAGACTATTATCCTGAATGAGAAAAATCTGAAAAGGTTACATAATTCCATTTATATAGCATCCTTGAAAAGACAAAATTAGAGAAATGGAGAACATGTTAGTGATTGAACATGTTAGGGTTAAAGAAGAGGTAGGGACAGGAGAGAAGTGCGGGTGGCTATAAAAGGAGCACAAGAGAGATGCTTGTGGTGATGGAAGTGTTCATATCTTGACTGTATCCCTGTCAATATCCAGGTTGTGATGTACTATAGTTTTTCAAGATGTTATTTACCATTGAGCGACATTGGGGAAAGAGTACATACATGTATGATCTCACAACTGCATGTGAATCTACAATTATCTAAACTAATAAAAGCGAAATAGTAAAATTAACTGTTTCTTTGGGACGCCCAACAGCCAATCAGCCAATCAGAACAATGGTATGCAAATTAGCCCAGCCAAGATGGCGGAGGCCCGGGCTGGCAATAGAGCGATCGCACCAGAGCACGCAAGGGCGGAGGCCTGGCCTCTGCCCTTGCATGCTCTGGCGGTCGGTTCCGGACAGTGGCGGTGGCTGCAGAGCCGGGCGGCCACCCAGGCCACCCAGGCCCCCGGTTCTGCAGCTGGGGCTGGCAATAGAGAGATGGGGCTGGGAATAGAGAGATCGCGCTGGCCCACGCACAGGTGGAGGCCTGGCCTCCGCCTGTGTGTGCCCTGGAAGTCGATTCAGGGCAGTGGCAGTTGGCAGCAGGGCCGGGAGCTGGCTGCCCAGGCCCCGGCCCTGCAGCCTGGGCCTGGGAATAGAGCGATCGCACCAGTGGTTGGTTCTGGGCGGCCTTGGGTGAGAGCCGGCTGGGCCCTTGGCTGAGGCTGGCAATAGAGCAATCGTGCCCACGGTGGTTCCAGACAGCGGTGAGCAGCCACAAGGCCGGGAGCTGGCAGCCCAGCCTGGCCCTGCGAGGCCTGGGAATAGAGCAATTGGGCCCACGCGACCTCAGAGGCTCAGTGGCGGGGGCTTGGGGTGGGTACCCCCTCGGAGTCATGCCCGAGCATCCTCTGCCCCCGCGCAGAGCCTCTGCCACAGGTCCAGCCACCTGCATCCACCCTGGGGGCCTCCATGGGGCGTGTGTGAGCGTGTGCCTGGCTCTACCCTCGTGTGTCCGCTCAGCAGCATGGCCCCCCCAAGGGACCATGCACCAGCATCCACCCCCTGGCCTTCCACCCAGCTCTGTACCAGGTGTGTCCCCTCAGTGGTGGAGGCCCACCAGGTATGTGCGATGGTAGGCCACCCGGCTGGAAACGTCCACGCCTGCACTCACCAGCCATTCCACCCCCCAGTGCACGAACCCTGAGGGGGCTGTGGCCAGCCTGAAAACAGCCCTCAGCCCCTCACCCAGGCTGGCCATGCATGCCAGCAGGTGGACATCCCCCCCAGGGGTCCCAGACTGTGAGAGGGCACAGGCCAGGATGAGGGACCCCCTCCTCCCCTCGTCGAGTGCACAAATTTTTGTGCACCGGGCCCCTAGTCTCAAAATAAAAGTGAAGAGCTTAATAAAAAATAGAATAATTGCTAAAGGTAACATGATATTCTGATTGGATCCTGTTACAATAGAATGACGAGGTTACTAGACCTGTTTCAACCAATATGGAAAGATGTTCAGGATATATTGTAAAAGGAACAAGCTCATTGAAGAACATCGTGTTGCTTAGTAACATCCTATTTGTATTAAAAATGAATATATGATACATATATGTTAGCATAGTCTATGTCTAGTGAGAGCCCTCTTCTTGGGTGGCAGATAGGGACCTTCTCAGTGTGTCCTTACATGGCCTGTCCAAACACAGTGTGTGTGAATGGAGGGAGAGAGAGAGGTCTGGGGAAGGAAGAAAACTTATCTATAATTATTTCAAACATTCCTAGAAGGACACATTTCTTCCAGAGGGAGTCCATAAGTGAGAGAGAAGGAAACTTTTAAATTTTACTTGACATACTATTGTTCAATTTAAATATTTTGTACCATTGGCATACCAAAGTGTACCGGTTAATAATGCAGAGTTTGTAATCAAAGAAAAACATGATAATTTCAAGAGAAACATCAAAAGTGCTTTATTCAAAATAGTGTCCATTGCTAACTACACATTTTCCCCATCTTTCAGGTAATTTGTGGATACTGTCCCAATAGAACATTTCTCGTTTTGAGACAAACCATTCAGAGACTGATTTTCTACTTCTTCGTATGTTTTAAAGTGCTGCTGAGAAAGTGCATATGCCATCTATCAAAACAAGTGGTAATCTGAAGGAACAAGGTCTGGTGAATACAGTGAGTGGGTTAATACTTCCCAGGGAAGATCTTTTAATGTGTCTTCAACTGGTTTTGAAGTGTGTGATGGTGCATTATCATGAAGCAAAATTACTTTGCCGTGCCTTCTGGAACATTCTGGTCGTTTTATGATCAAAGGGTGATTCAAATTAGATTATTTGTTGTTGGTAGTGATCAGTATTAACAGTTTCACCTGGTTTTAGAAGTCTATAATACACCACACCTTCCTGATCCCACCAAACACAGACCTTTGTCTTCTTTCCGAAGCAATTTGGCTTGCAGTCCATGTTGATGGTTGACCTGGATCAACCCATGATTCTGTGCGTTTCGGATTCTCATAATGAATTCACTTTTCATCACCAGTAACAATTCAATGCAAAAAAAGACTTTCTTTTGTGCTGTTGAAGCAATATTTTACTGATGAATTTTCAGTTTTCCATTTGTAGTTCGTTCAGTTAATGTGGCACCCATTTTCCTTCCTTTAAAATCTTTCCCATTGCTTATAATGATCAGAAATTTTTTGCTGAGCAATGTTTAATCTTTCTGCAAGTTATTTTTGAGTTTGACAGGCATCTTTATCCAATAATGCTTGTAATTGTTGGTCTTCAAATTTTTTCGGTTTACCTGGATGTTCTTTGTCTTTCACATTAAATTATCACTTTTAAAGAGTATAAACCAGTGTTCACAAGTATCTTGAGATGGAGCATGTTCACCATAAACTTCCCAAAGTATATAATAACTTTTAGCAGCACTTTTCTTCAAAATAAAGCAATGAATTCAAACTTCCAGCAAATGCTCTTTTTTTTGGCACGAAATTTGACATTTTTAAGAATAAAAATATCTATGATGTTAACACCTTCAGAAAATTTGACATTTGAAGTTTTGAAGCTTGTTGTCAATACAACAAAGTAACATACATATTAAGTCACATATCTATATATATAAAAGCCTAAGTGACTGTTAAGACTAGACAACCATCCAGTAACTATGATGTGTACTGACCACCAGGGGCAGATGCTCAATGCAGGAACTACCCCCTGGTGATCATTGCGCTCCCACAGCCAACCTCCCTTGGCTGCCCAACCTCCTGCAATCCCTCCCCCTGGCTGGCCAGCCCCTCGGGGCTCTGATCAGGACTGGGTGAGACGGCCCCAATTGGCCCTAATTGCCAGCCAGGCTGAGGTGCACAAATTTGTGCAGCGGGCCTCTAGTATATCAATATATGTATAACTCCATCTATTGGAAAAAATCTGCATTACTAACTGGTACACCTGGTACATTACAGCCATAATTTTTTAAATAATAATTACAATATGATATGGACTGCATAGCAAGAAGGCATTTGTCTGTATGCATAGGAGAGAGATGTTAGGAGAATCAAACCTGTGGACACCTTGATCTTGCACTTTCAGCCTCTTGAACTGTGAGAAAATAAATGTCTGTTGTTTAAAGCACCCAGTCTGTGGTATTCTATCATGACAGCTCTAGAAGACTAATGGATGTCAGCAAATCTAACTGTATCATGTGTGATATAAAAGATATGTTAGGGCAAGGCTATTTTTCATTATAGGAGTGTTCTTTTATTTTATGACCAATAATAAGTTTATTTTAAAGTAATGTATTATGTGATTTAGTTTGTAAAGGTTATGCCACTTTCTTCATCCCCTTTATCTCTTAAAATTTGCTTATTTTCTTAGGATCAGCTCAGAAGTCTGTCTTTTGCTATGCCCTTCCTAACTAGCCTAAAAATGAAGTGATTTCTTTCCATGGGTTCCCATAGCTATCCTGTTGTACCTCTCTTAAAATATTCATTATGTTCTAGCCTATAGAGAGGAGGGATTGTGTTTTATTCATCTTTGTATCTCCTACAACATGAACCCCAGTGCTTTAATGCTTATATTAATTTTTATTGTTGCTGTAACCAATTATCCCAAATTTAATGTCATAAAACAACACAAATTTATTATCTTACAATTCTGGAGATCTGAATCCAAAATGAACCTTGGCTAAAATCAGAGGGTCATAGAGCTATGTTCCTTCTGGAGACTCTAGGGAAGAATTTATCTGTTCCCTGTCTTTCCCAGCTTCTAGAGACTGCCCACACTCCTCGGCTCCTGGCTACATCACTCTGGTTCATTATGGACACATCTGCCATTCTGACTCTCCTCCTTTTCTCTTATAAGGACTTTATGGTTATAGTGTGTAACAGAAGACCAAAGAAATACCAAGCACACTTCTTAGAGAAAGGGAGGGACTCCATTTATTAACACTAGTAGTCTCCGGGAATAATTTCCAAACCAGAGTGAAGTAACATGCAGAGGGCTTCATTTTTTATAACCTTCTGGAGTCTTTGTCTTGCAGATATGGTTCCACCCCCTTTCGTGGGCTTACAGGAAGGCCCCAGGTGTTGGGGGTCCCCAGGCCATATCTGATGATCTGTCCTGGGGCCAGAGATAACAACCTTCTCCCCACCCCCTCCTACCCCCTGCCCCCAGGCAGTGCATTGTTCACAGGTTTTATGGTCTGACACTCCTTGCAAGACCACTTTCCTCCTCATTGAGCCCACCTGGATTATTCAGAATAATCTCTCCACCTCCACATTTTGAATTTAATCACATCTGCCAAATCCTCTTTGCATGTAAGATAACATAATCACAGGTTTGGGGGATTAGAATGTGGACTCTTTTGGGGGGACATTATTCTGCCTGCCACAATGCCCAATCCATTTGGTTAAATGATAAATAAAGACTGAGGGGAGACAGTAAAGAAATTATTAGACTAGAACTAATCCAGGAAAGTATCTAAGAAGTTGTGAGTTTTGATTCAAAAATGGCAAGATGATTTTTTTTTCTTTTATTCTAAGGTCAAATGAACTGATGAGAAGTTTGCTGGAGGCTAAGAACAGTAGTTAGATTGATAAATGCAAGAAGTTCATCAGAAGGCTTGTGGACATTTTCAACAGAGATGAAAATCTGTATATTATTACCTGCTGCTGAACAGCTGTAGGCACTTCCCCAACCTGATCATCTTTTCTTGTTTACCAAACTTTACCTTTGATATGCCTGTTTGCATTCCTAAAGGGCATATATATTGAGGCATAATTACTAAATTTTTATTTGCGACATGTATTTTCTAACTTTGGTTGCCCTCCTTCTTTGCACTGACACAGGTTCCTAAAGATAAAAATATGGGGAGGGGATGGGATTGCACAGAGATTAAATAACTTATCAAAAGATGCTTGCTTTTGTTTTGTTTGTTCTTTTTTAAAATTATCTTTATTGTTGAAAGTATTACAAATGTGGCCTTTGTTGTTTTTTGTTTGTTTGTTTTTTGTTTTTTTCTCCCCATTGACACCCCTATCAAGCCTTCACCACACTATTATCTGTGTCCCTGGGTGACAAGATTTTATCCTTTGAGATTTAATGTTATGAAATATCTCTGAGGGGTCCTTTAATGTGAAGGGTTTTGCAGGCATCACTTCACCTGGGACACTTTTTTCACCTTTTGTGTTACAACTACTTTCTTCATTTATGTTGCAGTTCACTGTCACAAAACTCCTCTGGCTGCGTACCTAGAGTCTCCAGAATTGCAGCTTTATCAACATTCCATCATACCCAATTTCTCTCCTAGCAATATCACTTTACCTTTCTTGGCAGTTTCAGCTTTATTGGACAATTCCCTCTGTCAATCATCCAATTTGTAAAATCTCCTCTGAGTTTATCACTGGGAGATAACAAAGCAACTACATACTTTGCTAGACTGTGGAAACTGAATAACAGATTCAAGAGACTCTGAAAGAATTCATGTAATTGGCCACTGATCGTGAAGCACATCTGTTATTTTTCTAGTGCTTTGAAGACAGTGAAGTTGGTACAATGTAATTACTCACAGGTAATATACTATGGTGACTGAAATTTGCACCTTGTTGCTGAGAGATTGGTTTTAATTTAACTAGACTGAAATTTAGGCATTTCAGAAATGTGCAAAGCCAGAATTGCCTATACTCATTTCCTGATTGGTTTCTAGCAGAGAGGTTACTGATATAGAAGCTCTGTATCGGGGTTCTTGTTCCAGCCTCTAGCAGGGTTCTGGAATCTGGAGAAGGTTGTGCATAGATTAAATAGGAGTCCAGAGATGAAATATAATTTTGGAAGGCATTTGTGGGCCAGAAGAGTCTAGTTTAAAGAAAACTAAGATCTCCTCTCAGGACCCCATGCTTTTTATTAACACAAATTGTCCTGAGGTGAGGCAGAGATATACACTTCAAAGGGTTTCATATGCAGAGTCCATTGTCAGAATGGGGAGAATTAGCCTATGGCTGTTGAGGTGTTTGGCCAGTAGAAGGCGATAACATGTAGATTAAGAAGCCCTTAGCTGTCTGGCATCAATCAATCAATTAAATGTATCCTATTCAGGTTTAAGGAAATGCCATCAGCCATTCCCAGATTCAGCCCTGCTGTCATGCTAGAATTGGCTTCCAGCAAAGCTGTACATTAATCATTTTGTAGTCTTTGGAAACAATACACTCAGGTCAGAGGTAGCCAAAGCCAAATTTTGAAATATGCAAAAGTAATTCCATACTTAAGAGAAACAAAGTTACAATCTAATTTCTAAGAAACAAACAAGTAGTCTGAAACAAGATCTTTAACTTAACAAACGGGCAATTTGAATATCCCATTGGGCATTTCCCTTTCTCTATTAGTCCCTCACTCCTCAGACTCCTCCCATTAGTAATCAAAACAATTCTTTTAGTCAGAGATCCTTAAAGTTTAGCCTTCAGAATCAGCCAGGGCTCTCTAATGCACAGACTGCTGGAAATTTGCATTTCGAACAATTGCCCACATAAAGTTGATGCTGCTTAACTGAGGACCATCCTTTAAAACCACTGCTTTGGGTGGTAAACTCAGAAATGAACTTGAAATATTTTCATTTAAGTAGAGAATTTGTACATGAGGCTGGCTGGAAGCAGGTATCTGGGATTTATTTATCTTTTATAATTGAAACTTTGTTGCCATGAGCGGAGGCCGCAGCTGGTCAGGGCAGGCAGAAAGCTTGGTTTCCTCCATTGCTGAGGCAACCAAGACTCCTGCTTGCTCCAGCTCCATGGCTGCCAGTCACCATCCTGGTTGGGTTAATTTGCATATAGTCGCTCTGATTGGCTGGTAGGCATGGCTTGGTGTGTAGTGGAGTGACACCAACTTGCATGTTTCTCTTTTATTAGATTAGATTTTGGAGGCATCACTTCCAAATCTGCATAATAAGCTTCCTGATCCTTTCTTAGGGCTGCATTGAATTCTGTTGCATAGATGTACACAGTTCATTTCACTGATCCCCTTCAATGGACTTTTATTTTTTAAATATATTTTATTTTTTTTACAGAGAGGAAGGGAGAGGGATATAGAGTCAGAAACATCGATGAGAGTAAAACATCGATCAGCTTCCCCCTACACACCTCCTACTGGGGATGTGCCCACAACCATGGTACATGCCCTCGCCCAGAATCGAACCTGAGACCCTTCACTCCATAGGCCGACACTCTATCCACTGAGCCAAACCAGCCAGGGCTCAATGGACTTTTAGATACTTTCCATCTTCTGCTACTACACACATCACTCCATGAACAGCTTTTAAATTTGGCAGAAGGTTATTTTATTATATTCACTTTTTTATAAATAATAATACACCTTGTACAAAATGCAACAGAGCATAAGGGTCAATGGTACAAAAGAAGTCTTCCTCATAGTCCCTTTCTTCCAGCTCCTCTCCCCAGAGGTAACCACTGCTACTTGCTTCTTTGCTATGAGTACTATTTCCAGCCACTTTTATCCAATTGTTAAAAAATCCTTGGCTCTTGGGTTGGTCCTTCCTTTTTACCTCCCTCCTCCCCTGCCTTGTTCTTTTACTTCTTTTCTCTTTTTCCTTCTACTTCTTTTTCTTCTTTAAGATTTCTACTTTGACATTTCATTTATGCATGGCCTTAAAACAAAGTTCTTTTACTATCTGTCCTGTAAAGTGTATCCCAACATTGTTAACAGACAAGGGTATTCCAAACCTGGGTGTACATTGTTGTTTAGAAGTCTTCTGTGGATAGCCATTGTGTCCACCCATTCTAACAGGTGCTCACAATCAAGAATGTGCTCATATGAGCCACTCTTCACTAGGTTCCTAGGAGGGGAGGAGTGCTCCTCTTAGTCTTAACATGGTTTTCAACATTAAGGGGCTCACAAGAAAGTCTGCTTTTACAGGACAGGAGAGCAATTCTGGGAAAATGTACAGCATACAAGTCATGCCTGTTCCCTCCTGGTCTCCTCTCCCAGTTGGTGAGTGCTGAGCTGGACAAAGGGAGGAAGCCAGTCTTTGTTATTCTGGAGAGCAGCAAAGACAGTTGGAGTGAAAATAACTGGTAAGTCTGCTACCAGTCCTGAGCCAGCTTCTGGCTGAGTGGTGCTCGCCCCCGTGGGAGCACACTGAACACCAGAGGGCACCTCCTGCATTGAGCATCTGCCCCCTGGTGGTCAGGCGTACCAGAAGCCAATTCCAGCTTGTCAGCAGCGCTGAATCATCTGGAAATGGCTAAGGGCATTTCCCCAAACCTGTATAAGTCCAAAGCTTCTGATTTTGCAGTCAATTTGTAGAAATGAATAATATATGAAAAAGTAGGCCTAAGAGACTGGGCAGTTGATAAACAATATTAGCAAAGGTGGCTAAAAATGACAAATGGATATTTGATACAGACTACACAGAAGTGACAGTGGAAGTTGTCATTCTTTCAGCAGTTGGAAACTGAATTATTTTACATTCATGTTCAATCATGAACTACTCAAAAGCATCACAAGGATTCGTATAAACCTGACATACTTATGAAAAGTGAGCCCTAACTGGTTTGGCTCAATGGATAGAGCGTCAGCCTGCGGACTCAAGGGTCCCAGATTCGATTCCAGTCAAGGGCATGTCCCTTGGTTGCGGGCACATCCCCAATAGGGTGTGTGCAAGAGGCAGCTGATCAATGTTTCTCTCTCATTGATGTTTCTAACTCTCTAACCCTCTCCCTTTCTCTCTGTAAAAAATCAATAAAATATATTAAAAAAAAAAAAAAAGAAAAGTGAGAGTACACACCCAAAAGGGTGACAAAAATTTTGCTACCATGTCAGAACATAATTTAGGCATGCTGACAACAGGTGACATACCTTGAGACATACACTGTTTCTTTTGTCAAACTACAAGTCATCTCTATTATATGTAATTAAAAATGTTATTAGCTCCTCCGCCTTAATACAGCTTTGATATGTACATAAGTTCTTAGATAGTCATAGTAGTTTGAATAACAGTACTTAAAACTTTAAAACACTAGTTTTAGCCTGGCTGGCATGGCCCAATGGTTCAGCACTGACCTATGAATCAGGAGGTCACGGTTCTTTTCCCCATCAGGGCACATGCGTGGGTGGTGTGCTTAGTCCTCACTGAAGGGCATGCAGGAGGCAGCCAATCAATGGTTCTCGCTCATCACTGATGTTTCTATCTCTCTCTCTGCCTCTCCCTTCCTCTTTGAAATCAATACAAAGAAAATTTTAAAAAAAGCAAAACAGCCCTGGCTGGTTTGGCTCAGTGGATAGAGTGTCGGCCTGCGGACTCAAGGGTCCCAGGTTCGATTCCGGTCAAGGGCATGTACCTTGGTTGCGGGCACATCCCCAGTGGGAGGTGTGCAGGAGGCAGCTGATCGATGTTTCTCTCTCGTCAATGTTTCTAACTCTCTATCCCTCTCTCTTTCTCTCTGTAAAAAAAAATCAGTAAAATATATTTAAAAAAAAAAAAAAGCAAAACACTAGCTTTAAAACAACTTTATCAAGTCCAGAGTGGAGCAAAAGTAGATTTACAATTGTGAGTATATGAATAGTTTATTTGTGTATTACTATTTGTTAATTATTATTTTACTTTCCATACAAACAAGTGTTAATCTACTTTTTGCCCCACGCTGTATAACATAATTATATGTTTATATTTATTTCATCTCAATTTGAGTTTTCTAAAAGAAAAAGTGTTCATGCATAAATATACATACATAAAAACATACATAGCTGCTGGAGACCAGTCATTGTCACTCAGTAGAGAAATGTGCCTGAAGGCTGGTCGACCTTAATTCCCCTGAATAGTGGGGGAGCTATTCACCCATCCTTTAGATGGAGACTTTGATAGTTAAAGCAGCCCTCCACCTCTGTTACTGATATGTAAATTCTTGTTGCCTCTTTGTTGTTGGAGTTTCATGCCCTTAGGATAAGGATGTGATTGTTTTCCCCTTTGCCATAATAAAAGCTTTGAGCAAGACCTATGTGGTGGGCAATCTTACCCACTAAAGGTAAAGATGCCATGCCTGGTCTCCATTATTCTAAATTAATTTTCTTCTAGTCTCTCTTTCTTCATTTTGCGTGCAGCCTCCTCCAAAACTCGAACCTTGAACGGCAACCCTAAACCACGCAGGACGTGTAAGGGGCTCCCGCACATAGATGTTGTGCAGAAGATACGCATTTTTTTTTTTTTTTTTTTTTTTTTTTTTTACTATAGGCCCGTTGCATGAAATTCATGTACTCAGCAGGGTCCCTCTGCCTGGTCTGCACCCTCTCACAGTCCAGGAGCCCTTGGGGGATGTCCATCTGACACCTTAAGACGTGCCTGGGGGACGGGCCCAAGTGGGGAGTTGGACACCCATAGTGCTGCCACAGTAGCAGGAGAGGCTCCCCCCACCGTCACTGCGCTCTCCAGTTGTGAGTGTACTTCTTGCTGAGTGATGCTTAGCCTGTGCGAGCACACTGAATGCCAGGGGGCACCTCCTGCATTGAGCATTTGCCCCTTGGTGGTCAGTGTGTGCAGGAAGCCAATTCCAGCGTGTTAGCAGGGCTGAATCATCTGGAAATGGCTGAGGGCATTTCCCCAAACCTGAAAAGTGTGCATTAAATGATTGCTCACTGCCAGACAGCTAAGGGCATTTCAATCTACATGTTATTGCCTCCTACTGGCCAAACACCTGAACAGCCGAAGGCAATTCCCCAATCTGACAATGGATTCTGTAAACTAACCCTGGCCTTTGATGTGTATATCTCCACCTTGCCTTAGGACAAATGGTGTTAATAAAAAGCAAGGGGTCCTGAGACAAGGAGAATTTGGTTTCTTTTTTTTTTTTTTTTTTTTTTTAGTTT